>ML832617.1:8928-30206 GCA_009831015.1 Picea engelmannii
AACAATCTACATATTCTTCTATGTTTTCTTGTTATTTCTTATTGGAATATTTATAGACAATATTATTTCCAGAGCAGAAGACATTCTAGTTGGCATTTTTGTGTTTATTGCTATCAACAGTTTAAATAATAAATAATACAAAAGTGTACATCTAATTATAATCATTATTGTAACTTTTGCAACTATTCTCTAATGCATTATTTTCCATTTTTTAAGAAAACAAATATAAATAATGAAACTTATTTAAGCCTTCTTTAATAATTGGGAAAAAAACTGAACAGGGAACCAGTTCCTCCCAACCATAGACATGAAAAACCAAATTTACTTATTCTTTTTTTTTGTTTGTTAATTTGTGCGGGACCTGTTGGCTACGCGATTAGCCTGTGGCTTGAGAAACCGAGACTCAGGGGCATCTAAGCCGTCAAAATCACCCGGGGATCGCACCCAGCCTGAGCCACACCAACCCTTAACATGGTTGGATTTTTTGTCCCCGCAGGTTTCGAACTGGTGACTTTAACATCACGGAGTGGCTTAACAACACACTCCTTCACCGACTGTCCTACACCTCGGGGACTCCAAATTTACTTATTCTTGCTACCCCCGATCCTAAATCATTATTCCACGGGGAAAAAAACTATATAACCTTCTCTAGATTTCTCATATTTTTTGTTCTTCACAGAACCATCAAACTCATTTCTTCACAAGCACTCAACAATGTCCTCCCTCATAACATACATGTATTTAATAACTTTCCTAGGTCTTTTCAAGTTGGCCTCATCGCTAACCCTATGGAATATTTTTGGCCTACTTTTGTGCTAGCTTGTTCCCTCACATCCCACACCTTTGGGAGTAGGGTTCCACTTGTCCCATGGATAATAATTCACTTTGGGGGTTTAATCATTTTCACTCACCCATGGAATAATGATTTTCTCTTTGTAATTGGATTCTCTATTCAATTTGTTTCTTCTTAATTAAATAGATTAAAAATAAAAGATACAAAAATATTCCTCATCAATTTTTTTGATGACATAGTACCACATAAGTCTTTTCCAATAATTTCCACAATATCAATTTTTGACATTTAAACTTATCAAGAAATAAAATATTTAAATCTTTAAATTGAGGGACATTACATCCTCTCCCCCTTGAATTGAGCACCGTCCTTAGTGTTCCAATTTGAACACATAAGCTCTGGAACAGAGACGGGTATTCCTTTCTCATGGCTTCCTCCCTCTCCCAAGTAGCCTCCTTGGGACTAAAGTGCCTCCACTGCCCTTTAACTTGAGTGATGGCTCGATTCCGCAACATAATTTCTTCTTGTCGAGAATACGTAATGGTTCTACCTGAAACTCACCTTCGGGTTCCACCTGAATCACATTCCAATTTACAACATGCATCACATCATGTACATACTTCTTTAATATTGAAACATGAAATACATTGTGAAATTTTAGGCTGGCTAGAAGTGCAAGCTGGTAGGCCACTTTCCCTACCCTGGTGAGCACTTGAAATGACCCAGAAAACCTTGGTGCCAACTTGGTACTTTTTCCCAATTTTGGTGCACTATTATTGGGTCTGACTTTATGATAAACATGATATCCAATGTTAAATTATGCACGTGTTCTTTTAAAATCTACAAATCTCTTTTGTTCGTCCCGTGCATTTTTCAAGTTTTGTTTTGATTTTTGTACAATGTTTTCCATTTATTTTAGCATATTTGGGCCCAAGATAATCTTGTCAACCGGGCTATCCTAGCTAATGGGTGTTTTTCCGTACATTACCTCAAATGGATTCATTCTTAAGGAGGCATGATAAACATTATTGTATGCAAAATCAACTAAGTGGAGGTACTCTTCCCACATTGTGGGATAGTCCATCACATACATCCACAACATATCCTCTAAAATTCATTCGGTCCTTTCACTCTGACCATTAGTTTGAGGATGGTATGCAGTACTAAAATTCAACTGAGTACCCAAACCATTGAACAAATCCTTCCAGAAATTCAAGGTGAATTTCGTGTCTCTATCTGATATTATAATCTTTGGTATACCAATCATCCTAAATATTTCTTTCATGAATATTTCTGCAATGTTTATCACCTTATGAGTTGATTTCATTGGAATGAAGTGTGTAGCTTTAGAAAGTTTGTCTATTACCACCATAATGGAATCATTCCATTTCTTAGTTTTAGAAAATCCTATAATAAAATCCATGTTTATTACTTCCCATTTCCACTCAAGAATATGTATTCACTACAATAATCCCGATGGGTGACAGTGTTCAACTTTAACTTGCTGGAACTCAAGACACCTAGCAAGATATTCAACCACTTCAATTTTCATGCCAGGAAATAATATTCTTTTTTCAAGGCTGTTATAGTCTTTTGGTATCCTCAATGACCTAAGTAATGTTTCTTATGTACTTCAACCAATATTAAAATTTTCAGATCTGCACTGTTTGGAACGTAAATTCTGTCCTTATACAACACTATTCCATCCTGATTACATATGAGTTTTGATTCTTCTTCAATTGAATCATTATTTTGTAGTTTTTCTCGTGATTTTTTATAAACTTTATCATTTTTTACTATTGATTTTATTTTCTATTTTAGGTCAGTTTTTCATATTACTGCTGTAAACTACATTTAATTTTTTCTTGAGTGCGTCTTCTATTTTATTCTCTTTTCCCTTAATTTGTTTTATCTTGAAATCATACTCACTTAAGAAAGCTAAATATATTTCCTATCTTGCATTCAAGTTTTTTTGATTGATAAAGTATCTTAGACTGATATTATCTGTTTTCAACAAGAATCTCCTACCCAATAAGTTGTGCTGCCACATCTTTAAGGAAATCACAATAGCAGTTAATTCCATATCATGCATTGCGTAATTATTTTCATGATATTTCAGTTTTCATGACTCATAACAAATCACATGATCATCCTGTAGTGACACTCCTCCCAATCCTTCTTTTGAGGCATTAGTACATACCAAAAAATATTTATGTGGATCTGCTATCTTCAAGATAGGTGCGTTGTTAATAATTGTTTCATTTTTTCAAAGCTCTCTTGACATTTTTCTGTCCATTTAAATCTAGTTCCTTTCTTTTGTAATGAAGTTATTGGATAGGTAAGTTTAGAGAAACCTTCTATGAATCTATGGTAATAACCTGTGATGCCCATGAAATATCGGATATCCAACACATCCTTTGGCATTGACCAATCTAGGATGTCTTTACCTTTTCTAGGTCAACTGAGATTCCTTCTCCATAAATTACATGTCCCAAATACTGTACCTTGTCTTGGTAGAATTCACATTTACTAAACTTTGCATAAAGTTGCTGCTCTCTAAGGGTCTGTAAGATTATTCCCAAATGTTCTTCATGTTCCTTTTTAGTTTTCGAATAGATCAATATATCATCTATAAAAAAAATTGTGAACTTGTATATATATTTTCTAAACACACTGTTCATCAAGCACATAAATGTAGCATGGGTGTTTATTAGACCAAAAGGTACCACTACGAATTCATAATGCCCATATCTAGTTCAAAATGTAGTTTTATGAATGTCCTCCTTCTTTGATTGTAATCTGGTGATAACCTGATTCCAAATCTATATTAGAGAAAATATTTGCTCCTCTGACTTGATAAACCAAGTCATCAATGTGAGGCAAAGGATATTTGTTTTTAATATTCATCTTTTTCAGCTGTGTGTAGTTAATACACAATCCAAAGGTTCCATCTTTCTTTTTGACAAACAAAACTAGTGCTCCCCACGGAGACACACTGGGTTTGATATATTGTTTATCTATTAGTTCTTGAAGTTTCATTTTAATCTATATTAGTTCTGGAGTACTCGTTCATTAAGGGACCTTAGAAACCAGTGCAGATCTGAGTACTAAGTTTATGGTGAAATCTATGTCTCTTCTAGGAGGTAATCCTGGAATTTCCTCCAAAAACACATCCTGGAACTATTTCAGTAGTGGATCATTAGTTAACAAATTTTGTTCCGTTTCTCCAATTTTATCGGATATATGAACAACCCAAATATTACATCCCTTCCTTGCACTCCTTTTTAATAGTAAAGTAGAGATCTGTCTTACCGACACTCCCCACAATATTTCTTTCACTGTTCTATTTTTTCCAAAATCATATATATATATAGTTAAAGGTCTTGTCACGATATTTTACGAGAGATAAATGTTTCTCCAACCAATCATTGAGTAGACAATAAAATCCTAATGGTAGAATATTTAGATCTAATCTAGTATCTATTCCATCCATGTTTATTGCACACTCTTTTACCATTTCAACAACTTTTCTTTTTGTTCCTGTAGCTAAATGGACTAGCCATGATTTCTTATGTTTAAATTTCTGTAAATTATAGTTCTATACCACTGTAAGTGAAATATAGCATAGACTTGCATCGGGTTCTCTTAATATAGATACAAATTTCTGACTTAACATACCTTCTATCTCCACTATGGAAGATTGGTGATCAACTTGTCGATTTTCCAGGGTAACATTGACTTTATGTATACTTCGATCAATATTGTTTACTATTGTTGCTTCTTGAACATTGTGTACTTCCTGTTTATTATGAATATTTATTGGACATTTCTGGTACAAATGGGGTACTTTACATCCTCAACACTAAAGAGGCTCCCTAACTATCTCAATAATTGTTTTATTTGCAAAATCTGTAGGTTTATCACTATTCTAAACTAATACACTTTGTTGTCCAACAAATATGTTTTTCCTAACTGTTGCACTGTGCGATGGTTGTCGAGGATGTTTAAAATTTTTCTTCTTGGGATAAAACTTGTCCTTATGTTTGTGCTGCCATAGCTTTGCATTTTTAGTTCTCTTTTTAAATTTGGTAAAGCATAGTTTAGCATGCCTTATCACTGCATCCATGGTATTTGAATTAAGAAATTCAATTTTGTCTTTATAAACTCGAGGCAAACAACTTATGAACCTGTAACATTTTTCCTTCTCCTCCCTAAGGTAAGGTACATTCTCATAAGATTCAAAAATTTGGTCACAAAGTCTTGAATGGCCATCTATCCCAGCTTAAGATCATGGAACTCTTTGGCCTTTTCATCGTAATATCATTCTGTTAAATATTTCTATTTAAAATATTTCTTAAACATTTTGCAGTTTAGTTCATTGCTCCTAATATTATTAACTGTTTTTATTTCCTGCCACCAAATTGTAGTTTTTCCATTTAGTTGATACAAAGTTAGTCTAGCCTTCAAGTTTTCGGGATAATTGTAAATTTGAAATTATATACTCATGTTCAAAATCTAAACTTCTTCTCCTTCCTCAGACCCACCATCAAATCTGGGTGGTTTAATTTTCTTAAAATCTCCAAGAAATTCTTCCTCATGCCATTTCCTTTTCTTTGTTTTAGGTATAATTCTCTACAATGTGCTATTGTCCAAATTATATTTTCTATTTTCTTTGTCTACCAATTCGTATCACTGTTTTCTTGATATTATTTATGCTTATGTGATTATTTGTTAGAAAGTTCTTTTTTGGAATTACTGGAAGTCTATCCTATTTTTCTTTGTTCCTTCATCTCAGTCACATTTTTAAGAAGAATTTCATTTAACTCTTCTTGATCTTTACTATCCTTTCATTATCTACATTTATACTTTGCATATTTGCTTTTACACTATGCATGGTTTCCAACATTACTATAGAAATGTCTTATGGTTGATCACTGTTCAGTTCTACATATCCGGGGTTCACTTTGAGTTGATTTTTTAGGTTCTTCAGTGATGACGCACACTCCCTCCACAACCCGCAGGTCGGAAGGTCCACGTCAACACAGGATCTTTCCCTTTCCACTAGCCCGAAGAGCTTCAGAATGGCTCTTCTATTTCCCTTTCGGGAAATCTGCACCCACAGTCAATTTCAAGAATTCCCCCTTTTGCTTCGGGAAATCGGACTTCGCACTTTCGTGAATCCGTTGGTCACGCGCTTGTCTTTCAGATCTCCGAAACTTGAAAACCGTCAATGGAGTTTGACTCTGTGTCAATAGTGCACCACCTGTCCACTTGCTGACTCCTATGTGGCCCACACAAATCTCTTTAGCTTTTCGGGACTTCGCGTTTCGTGATTTCGTGAGTTCCGTTCCAAAGTTATGGGACTTCAATCCACGAAAACCCGATATATAAACCCACGTGTAAATCCAATGGCCCTTATGGATTGAATCTATGGTCCTACTCCTCCTGAGCTTAAAACTTCTCGGGAATACTCACTGTATCTCCCTTGCTCCTCCGTAAGATCTGATGTTTCACGGGATTTTTGAGAATTCTCTTCAGAGAATTCAAACCGTCGGTTCTCTTTCCTCGAGAACTCATCCTCCTGTGGTCCGACGTCGCTATGCCTTCCTTTGACTCCTTCAAAGGTTCGAATCCTTCTGAACTTTTCCAACTCCGAGTCTTTCAGAAAAACCCTTTGCATGCACTCCTTGTGGCAGACTTTCGAACACTTCCAAGTGTTGGAATCCTTCGACTTTGCGTACGCCTGCAACAACAGTCTCTCAATGCTTCACTCAGGTCCACAACCCTGATACTTCACTCGACCTGCGCACTCCTTGCACAACTCCTGTGCCCAACTGCACTTCTGTGGAAATGAGAACAAAATCTTTCTCTCCCGAGCTTTCAGAGACAACCCCTGAACACCTTGTCGACGCACTCTTTGCGGACAATTCAATTGCACTCCTTGCAGGAACTCTTGCTCAGATAGAGAAACAATTGAAACTCATTCCTCTCCTCTTTCCTCTCATATTTCAAACATTCAACAAGAAATCATCCATACATAGCATAAAATCAATTGCATGACAGAAAGAGCAAAACATTCATGAGCATAACATTCAAAGATACATACACAAAGAATATATGAACACCATGAGCTTGAATCACAACTTTCTTATATTAATTCAGAACTTCTGTACATGGAGTCTACTACACAACTCTTTGCTTCTCTTCTATGCTCATCACACTCTCATAATAATGTTACAATACACAAGGAGGGTGTCTATATCCCGTTTCCCTTTTGCGCTCTAAAATTGTCTAATCTACACATTCAATTCTACCTACTTGCATTAACTACCATAAATGCCTCCTACCTACTAAGGACTAGAGCAATTGCTCAAGGTCCATTTACATTATACAAGTGCGCTTCTTCTTAATGGATTCATTTAAGATCGTGCAATAACTTCAAGGTGATTTCAAAATTTGTGCTGGGCGCTTTTCCAACTGTCTGTTGTCTCCACGCTGGCTCGCTTGCGTTGCTCCTGCATCATACTCCCTCGCTTGAAAATTTTCATGGGCTCCTATCCATGAGCTCGTGCACGGTGTGTCCATGCCTCTGGATCTCTGCTTCATTCTCCCAGCTGGCATATTCAACTGGATGGTTCTTCCATTTGACCAGATACTCAAAGTATTTCTTTCGTCTGGTCTTCTTGCTCACTCTTTTATCCAGTATGCGCTCCATCTGTGGCTTATCTGCAACTGGCATCTTCTTTGTCCACTGGATCACTCGTTGCTCATCTCCTATCTCTACTTCCTCAGCCTTATATGGGTACAAATATGAGATATTGAATATCGGAGAAATTTTGATCCCATCGGGTAATTCAATATCGTAAGCATTCGCCCCAAATTTCTTCAAGACCTTACATGGTCCGATTTTCTTCATCTTTAGCTTATTATATGTTCCTCTTGGGAACCTTTCTTTTCTCAAATGTGCTAGAATCAAGTCACCAACCTTGAACTGAAGTTGTCTCTTATGCTGATCGGCTCTGCGATTATATTCTTGGCTCGAATTCTGCAGTCGCTGCCTCACCTGGCTGTGAAGTTCCTTCATCGCCTTTGCGAAATCTTCTGCACTAACGCTCCTAGTTGAAATCTGTTCTGAATCTCTCAATTTAGAAATTCCTCTCGACTGCATGCCATAGAAAATCTGAAATGGACTCTGCCCTGTGCTTCTGTTAACCAAGTCATTATAAGCAAATTCTACCTATGGTAATATGTTGTCCCACTAGCTGTGGTGTTCTGTCACCAGGCTTCTCAGCAAGTCTCCCAGACTTCTATTTACCACTTCTGTCTGTCCATCCGTCTGAGGATGATAAGCCGAACTAAATGACAAGTTAGTTCCCAACTTCTTCCATAAGGTCCTCCAAAAGTGTCCTATGAACTTAGTGTCTCGATCTGAAACTATGCTTCTTGGTAAGCCATGAAGTTGAATGACTTCTTTGAAAAACAGATTCGCAATGTGAGTTGCGTCACTGGTCTTCTGACATGGAATGAAGTGTGCCATCTTAGAAAATATATCCACCACCATAAATATTGAGTCAAATCCTCTTTGTGTTCTTGGCAACCCCAATACAAAATCCATGCTGATTGCATCCCACGACCTTTCAGGTATGGGTAATGGTTGATAAAACCCTGCATTATGCTTCCTTCCCTTCAAATGCTGGCAAATTCTGCATCTGTCCACGAATCTCTTGACGTATTCTCGCATTCCCGGCCAAAAATATGACTCATTCAACTTTGCGAATGTCTTTTCGTGACCAAAGTGCCCTGCTAATCCTCCACTGTGTTTCTCCTTCAGTAAATTCTCCCTCATGGAGCATTTCGGAATACACAGTTGATTACCTTTAAACAATAATCCTTTCTGGATCATGTACTCTACCCACTGGCTTCTATCCCTAAGAATTGGATTCTCAACTACTTCATACACTTCCTTGAAATCCTGATCATCTGCCTACATGCCCCTGAGATCATCAAAACCAAACGTTTTGACTTTGAACTCCTGCAATAGCAAACACTTCCTGCTCAAAGCATCAACAACTTTGTTAGCAGTACCCGAAATATGTTTAATCACAAAAGTAAAATTCTGCATGTACTCAACCCATTTAACATGTCTTTGATTCAACTTTTCCTATTGAGTCACAAACTGCAATGCATGATTGTCACTGTACAAGACAAACTCTTTTGTGATCAAGTAATGTCTCCATTTCTTCAATGCCTGGATAATAGCATAAAACTCCTTATCGTACGTGGAGTATTTCACTTTCGCTTCATTCAGCTTCTCGCTGAAGTATGCTATCGGCCTATCTTCCTGACTCAAGACTGCCCCTATTGCAAATCCACTTGCATCGCATTTCACTTGAAATATTTTTCGGAAATCCAGTAACACCAATATTGGTTGTTCCGTAATCTTCCTCTTCAACAGATTAAAAATTTTCTCAGCCTTTTCTGTCCAGTGAAAATACTTGTGTCTTTTCTTCACTGTGTCCATCATCGGTGCACTAATTCCACTGAAATTCCTGATGAATTTTTGGTAGAAACTAGCCAATCCGTGAAAACTTCTCACCTCAAAAACATTCTTCGGTGATGGCCAATTCTTGATTACCTCCACCTTATCTGGATCCATCCTCAAATCATCTACAGAAATAAAAAATCCCAAGTAAATGAGCTCTGTCTTCATGAATGAGGACTTCTTCATGTTTATCAACAGCTTCTCCTGTTGCAATCTCTACATCACTGTAGTGTTGACGGGCGAAATTGACCGCTCGTCAAATGGAGGAGTGAATCCGGTCCGGGGTTGTCTAAATAACCCAATCCATTTGAATTAATCCACTCCGACGGGTTTAGCGGATCCTTTGGCCGATCTAAGTCATAGGAAAGTGAAAAAACTAAACTGAAGAAACTAACTAAGTGAAAAACAACTGCTGCAAACTATATACAAGTCTAATATATATTCACAGTTCGCTAATTAATATTTATAAAATAATAATCCTATTTATTAAATGTACAGTGTATTGATATGATTAAATCTCTGTTATATATACAGTATTCACAAAATGCAAATTTTGATCGAAATCTGCAAAATCATATATGAATTGTCTTATGACAGCGAAGCTAGTATTTTTTGATTTTTATAACTTTTATGAACAGTAAATGAAATGGCAACTATCTAGCTGAGAAATAAGAATAACAATATGTACGGTGTATCTAAACTACAACAAATTCTTATATTAATTAACTAATAGAATGCTACTAGCAAACTAACCTGTAATCGCATATCCATATGTGTCCTGTGCGTAGCATCAATGTTTGTTGTTTGATGAGGCCAACCCACACCAAATTTTCCCAATGCTTCTCGTAAACGCGAAGTAGTAACAATTTGAATGCTAATGAAAAAACAAATAAGATATGTAGCAACAACAATTTATCATTTGACAAACGATCATATTAAGAATAAATCTGAGTATGCCAATTTGTATATAACTGTTCATTGGATAGAGAAGACCAACCTTCAAATCATAAAATGTAAACAAATCAATTGCTGTATATAAAATGAGAGACATAAAATATGGACACTATTTAAATCCCATCACATCAACCTGTAACAAATTATGATATCTAAAGTAGCCAAAAATTTTATTACGAATTGAAATGAACAAAACTTGAACAAAAATATGATATGTTGAAGCTAAAGCTGTGCAAATATCCACTTTCATTCAAGTCTGATAATAAAAAATCCATAGTCTCTGCTCCCAATCAGCGATGATCTTTGTTTACAAAATAATACATTTATAAAGGCCACAAGCTCAAAACATTCCCCGTGGAAATTATCAAATTTGTTCCAAAAATCGTGGGGAATACAATCTCCCAAATTCCCATTTCTATGTAAAACTAACAGCCTAATCTAAAACCATGTAAAGAAATAGCATATTCAGAGATGCTACTATCGATCCAATTTCCTTTAGAATTCGTATGTACCTGAAAACGCACAAGAATACATGATATTAGATTGCATGTTAATTGTAAAATCAACAAATTTGAATTTTGATAACTAGCTACAGAATCTCACGATTCTGTAGCTAGTTATTATTATAAACAGAATCGTGTTGTATCAATTCAATCATAACATAATTAGATGCAATTTGATCAAACAAATCTTATATGCTAATTCAAAGTGAAACAAAATCATCCTAAAATTACTTTTGAAAAAAAAAAACATACGTTGGGTTCAGGGATTTTAATCAAGCTATTTTTGAATTGACAATGGCAGTAGTCGCCTCTACATTTTTAAAGACAACAGAGCATATGGTCTTCTGCCTTTTATCATTTTCTTGCAATCTGTCGTTTTCTTTGGTTATCACATTTACTCTATTCCTCCAAGGACTTGATCCAAGATCAGAGCAAAGGGACGTCTGTATAATATTGGTTGAGCCACGACTTACATTCATCGCACTGTGGTTGATCAGGCCGTGTATTTACAAGTGAAGAACTTCTTAATTGAACAATAGGTTCTCTGTTGAGTTTAATCCCAGGGAATTTGGGGTTGTCTCTAAGACATGACGGGAGGTTCATCACATAGTCATAGGGCTTAACTGAACAAAGTCCGTGCGAGTATGGATACTCCTCGGTTAGAAACCGTTCGATTTCGGAATCAGAATCTTCACTCAACAAAATTGGTTTTTGGTCTGTGTTTTGTTTAGGTTTATTATGAGCACACCGCGAGACCCAGCGCACGACCTTTTTACCCTTGCAATTGATGTCACTGTATATTTTACCCTTTTTCTTTGCAGACCTTTTAACAGGCTTACCACCATCTTTTGGACATGAGTCAAGCAGTGTGTCGGGTTGGGCATCGTTCGCATAGGTTGAGGGTTCAATAGAGGGAAAGCGCATAGGAGGGGGAATGACAGGCCTGACAAGGGTTTCTGTAACAATAGTTTTTTCAACTTGTCCTATTTCAGGACTGGAAAAACCATTCCTCAACAAGAAAGCGTCCCAACAATCACCATTCAACCTCAACTGATGAACCAAAATAATTTTAATTAAACAGTGGTGGAAGAGGCTGGAGTCGTCTTTCTCCCTCTTGAAACATTTAGCCATTTTATATAAAATCCGAAGGAGGAAAACTGGCATATTTAAGGGAAAATCTATGAAACTCATGAGCAGCCATAGGTGGTATAGGAAAACTAGACTGTATCTACCCTCGCATGTAACAAACTACTTGATAATAGCCAACAAATCATGCCATCTAGACTTAAGAGCTGTAACTGGCATACCTTTGTCACAACTGTCGATTTTCCTTTAAGTAAACAACAGTGGCCATGGTACTTCATCAACCTTCGAATTTTTAAACCATCTTTGTCCCTCGGCTGGCAGACCAATGGCTGAGCTAAGGAAATTCTCATTCAACTCGAGATGGATGTTGCCAATTTTGTCTCTGCACCCATTGAATGTAAGTGCAAATTGTTGAGAAACTGCCAGGTTGAAACCCTCAAAATTCTAAATAAAAACCAACCAACCATTCCTCTCTAGGTCCTCTCAGGCGTTATCAAACAATATCAAAGTTTGGACACCGTTGGGTTCGATTTGCACTACAGGTGCCATAGCTAATAGCACAAAATTGACAGGGTAATTGATGATAGGGTTTGACAGGGTAGACACAGAACCATTTTTTTTCGAAGCTTCCCCAAAACAAGCAAAGGCAACCCGAAATGCAAGACAGAGCATTAACGCTTATACGTGCGAGGGTGGTGGAGTAAATTGGGACCATGCAAGAATATCATGTCGGGCTGTACAATCGACAATGCATTGGTAAAATGTTACATTCAAATCACAATAGTGCATATCAAAAAGAATTTTAAACAACATGTCAAATGAACCATGATTTGACCCAAAAATTAATGTGTTCAATCAAACCATTGCGTCGAAGTTTATGTAAATTGACACCATATTAACAATAGTCAAATGCATAAATATTGGGTGTTTTTGATAAATATGTGACCAGTGGTGTGTTTGAATTCAAAGAGTTATGACCACATAAACAAATAGGTTCATAAAAATCCAAAAGATCATTTTAATGCAATCAACATGAATTCCAACTGTGGGTTTTCACGCTTGCAGTCATGAAAATGAAAATGAAAATGAAAAGCAGGTATGCAAAAGCGAAAGATAATGGTGTCATTTTAAAAAGTTACGACGAGTATTGAGGGTTCAAAACCCTTGTGTAGGCAGCTTGTAAGGAAAAAGATAGGAATTAATATGGCTGCCAACACGTAGCCAAATGCTTCAGATGCTCTGCCACTGTTTTACTGAAAACCAGTATGTCATCTAAATACACAATGAAATTTTTTTCGATGAACTCCCTCATGACTTCATTCATCAACCTCATGAAGGTACTCGGTGCATTTGTTAAGCCAAACGACATAACAAGCCATTCATACAACCCCTCATTGGTTTTGAATGCTGTCTTCCACTCATCACCCTCTCTCATGTGGATTTGATGATAACCGCTTTTCAAGTCAATCTTTGAAAAATACTTTGCTCCACTCAAGAAATCCATCAGATGATCCATCCTTGGTAATGGAAATCTATACCTGATGGTTATCTTGTTAATCACCCTCGAGTCAGTACACATCCTCCAGCCTCTGTCTTTCTTCGGATTGAGTACTGTCGGAACAACACATGGACTCAAGCTTTCCCTGACCAACCCTTTGTCCAACAAATCCTGAACTTGCCTTTTAACCTCTTCATTCTCTTGCGGTGTCAATCTGTACGTGGCTTTGTTTGGAAAACTGGCTCTTGGTATGAGATCAATATGATGACTCACACTTCTGATCGGTGGCAACGAACGAGGTAGTTCATCCACTACTATATCAACGAACTCTTCCAGCAGCTCCTGAATCTCTTCTGGTAAATCATCCACTCTTGTGCTAGTCAAAAACATCTTCGGTTTCCTAACCACAATGAACTATGGATCCTCCTTCTTATTAACCTCTGTAAGAAGTTCCTTCCCACTCATGAGAAGTACAGTGTTGCTTACTTCCGGTTTCACCTCCTTATCCTTGATTGGAAGCAACATGTGAGTCCTCCCATTCTTCTCTAGGGTGTATGTGTTCATTCTCCCATCATGAATCACATTCCTGTCATATTGCCATGGTCTACCCAACAATAGATGACAAACATACATAGGAATGAAATCACATAATATCTTATCATTATATCCTCCTATCTTAAATTCAACTAAACACTGTTTAGTGATAGTTACCTGATGTCCTTTTTGTAGCCACGAAACTCTGTATGGGCTTGGATGATCAATCGTCTCCAGCTCCAGCTTTTCTACCATCTCCATAAAAACTAGATTATCCATGCTACCACTGTCCATAATGACCTTGCATACCCTGTCCTTGGTCTTGCAAGAAGTTCGGAAAATTCTGGTCCTTTGGAATGAACTCTCCACCTCCTTCTCTGGTGTCAAAAGAACTTTTCGCATCATCAACGATCTTCTGCCTCCAACGTCTTCTGTCTCAACATCTCACCTCTGTGCTTCGGCGATGTGAGTTTCTCCACTTTCTTTCTTTTTCTCTGGACACTCATAAGACCTGTGCCCATTCTTTCCACATGTGAAGCATGTTATTACTCCACCTCTTCCTCTTCCTCTACCTCTAGTACGAGGAAAAGTGTTATTGTCATCATAATCTCCTCTCTGTTCAGTATGATTCCCTCTCTGTTCAGCATATTTCCCTCGCTATGAGCTTCCACCTCTCTCATTTCGATTCTGAGGTTTCTTCCAGTCCTCCTTGGGCTTCTGATATTTATCCTGGGCAACTGATTTTCCTCTAGGTTGACTTCTGCCTCGGCCTCTTTGACCCTGCTTTCGGCTCAGCTTCTCTTTAGCCTTTAGAGCCATCTGATAAGCATCTTCCACTGTTCACATGGTTACCATGCTCATCTCATCCTGAATGTTGTATCTCAGACCATTCATGTATCTGGCAACTTTTTCATCATCACTCTCCCGATGACCTGCCCCGATGTTTAGCTTGTAGAATTCTTCAGTGTATTCTTTTACTGTCATCAGCTTCTGTCTCAGGTTTTGCATCCTCCTGAACAAAGTAATTTGATAATCCCTGGGGATGAATTTCGCCTTCATCTTCACGATCATTCTATTCCATCTTTTGATCTTCTGCTTGCCTTTGTAGCGTCTATCAGCTTGTAGTTCATCCCACCACAATGCTGCATGTCCTTTCAATCTTGTGACAACATGCTTGACTTTTTTGTCTTCCTTGACATCTTCATAGTCAAAGTATGTGTCTAGAGCTCTAATCCAGTCTAGAAGCTCCTCTGCATCCAAGTTTCCCTCATAAACTGGAATGTCCATTTTCTCTCTTGCACCCATTCTTGCAATAGCTCTGATCAAACGTTCATTTGCTGCATCTTCAGCTACAACTTCTTCTTCACGTTCATCTTCAACTTCTCTTTCGGAATCACTAAGATCCCCATCACTGAATGTGCGTCTTTGTGCTGTCTCCATGTCTTCGAGTCTAGCTCGTAGATCACACATTTCTTTCTCCATGGCTGGATTAGTCATCTTCCTACCTCTTCTTCTCAGTATTTCCCTATCCTCTGGTGGATCGGGTGTTTGCCTGTCCCTTCTCCTTGGCGGCATGGTGAATTCTCTTTTATTCTCTGCTACAGAAAGCAAAGAACCTTTCTGTGCTCTGATACCAGAAATGATGATGCACGCTTCCTCCACAACCCGTAGGTCGGAAGGTCCACATCAACACAAGATCTTTCCCTTTCCACTAGCCCTAAGAGCTTCAGAATGGCTCTTCTATTTCCCTTTCAGGAAATCTGCACCCACAGTCAATTTCAAGAATTCCCCCTTTTGCTTCGGGAAATCGAACTTCGCACTTTCGCGAATCTGTTGGTCATGCGCTTGTCTTTCAGATCTCCAAAACCTAAAAACTGTCAATGGAGTTTGACTCCGTGTCAATAGTGCGCCACCTGTCCACTCGCTGACTCCTCTGTGGCCCACACAAATCCTTTTATCTTTTTGAGACTTCGCGTTTCATGATTTCGTGATTTCCGTTGCAAAGTTACGGGACTTCAATCCACAAAAACCCGATATAGAACCCCACGTGTAAATCCAACGGCCCTTATGGCTTGAATCTACGGTCCTACTCCTCCTGAGCTTAGAACTTCTCAGGAATACTCGACGTATCTCACTTGCTCCTCTGTAAGATCTGATGGTTCACGGGATTTTTGAGAATTCTCTTCAGAGAATTCAAACTGTCCGTTCTCTTTCCTCGAGAACTCGTCCTCCTATGGTCCGACGTCGCTATGCATTCATTCGACTCCTACAAAGGTTCGAATCCTTCTGAAATTTTCCAACTCTGAGTCTTTCATAAAACCCCTTTGCACGCACTCCTTGTGGCAGACTTTCAAATACTTCCAAGTGTTGGAATCCTTTGACTTTGCGCACGCCTGCAACAACAGTCTCTCAATGCTTCACTCAGGTCCACAACCCTGAGACTTCACTCGGCCTGCGCACTCCTTGCATGGCTCCTGTGCCCAACTACACTTCTGTGGAAATGAGAAAAAAAGATTTCTCTCCTAAGCTTTCAGAGACAACCCCTGAACACCTTGTCGACGCACTCCTTGCGGACAATTCAACTGCACTCCTTGCAAGAACTCTTGCTCAGATAGAGAAACAATTGAAACTCATTTATGTCCTCTTTCCTCTCAGATTTCAAACATTCAACAAGAAATCATCCATACATAGCATAAAAGCAATTGCATGAAAGAAAGAGAAAAACATTCATGAGCATAACATTCAAATATGCATACACAGAGAATATATGAACACCATGAGCCTGAATCACAACTTTCTTATATTAATTCAGAACTTCTGTACATGGAGTCTGCTACACACCTCTCTTCTTCTCTTCTATGCTCATCACACTCTCATAATAATGTTACAATACACAAGGAGGGTGTCTATATCCCGTTTCCCTCTTGCGCTCTAAAACTGTCTAATCTACACATTCAATTCTACCTACTTGCATTAACTACCATAAATGCCTCCTACCTACTAAGGATGAGAGCAAATCGCTCAAGGTCCATTTACATTATACAAGTGCGCTTCTTCTTAATGGCTTCATTTAAGATCACGCAATAACTTCAAGGTGATTTCAAAATTTGTGCTGGGCACTTTTCCAGCTGTCCGTTGTCTCCGTGCTGGCTCACTTGAGTTGCTCCTGCATCATTTAGCCATGATTTTGTTGTTGGTTCTAATATGTGCAAAACACAATAAAGTCAATTATATTGTTTAATTTTATTTTTTAATATAAATAAAATAATTCTATTTTCTTTGATCCCATAAGGTCATAATGTTGCAACCATGCTCTGATACCATTTGTAATGTCTCCTTCCACTACTATTATTTTTTTAATTTTTCTATCATCAAGAGTACGCTCATGCTATTGCACTTAACATTTTTCTTACAGAGATTGACTTAAATGTTTATTGCATAAGATCGTTTAATGTTCTTAACTAATGTCATGGTTTTTCCATGGAAATATGTTTGTTTCTTGGTGTTTAACTCCGCATGCCAATTTTTCCATGGTACCCATTGCCAACATTAAATTGGATCTTCTCCTTGTCACGTGTATTGCAACTCATTTTACTTTGTTTTTTCTATTATTTTCTCATTCATATAATATTACAATATTATTCATCCATGCCAACATAAATGAATGTGTTCTTGTAGGAATGAATTATGGTTCTAAAGGTTTGGAGAAACCTCGTATCTTCTATAGGTAAGATTACATTCTATCACAATTTAAATTTCTAGTGTATCGTGGTTCTCAAATACTTTAAGTCTTTTATTATGGCCCGAAGGTCATGTACTAATCATAAATTAGTTAAACCACCCATAAGTAAGTCATACAACAATGTTGGGGATGGGTTTTAATCCACTCCTCTAAGTTGCAATAGATTTTTTCATGACCAAGATGTTATGATAACCATATCATAATGACATTGGTGGATTGAATCCCTGATTTCTCCTTTAATAGATTTTAAAGATACCCTATCCCTCGGCCTTAGGTTCTCCACAATTTACCATATCAACATTTATAACTTATGTCTGTCACTTGAAAGAGCACGTACACACCCATATCACGTCATGTATTAAATGTCTAGAGTAAAATGTAGACTTAACTAATTGTTAATCACGATTAGTTTGGTTTTAAGTTTGTAACGAACTTGTTCGTTACAACAACCATTCTAGTAACAGGGGAATTTTTGTTTTGTTTTGTTTAAGGTGTGTGCGCGTGTAGAAGTAACAACACACTTGACTCTACGTCGCCACTCGACGACCAACAAGACGCAACCACGCCAAAAGGAAAAACTGACCACAATCAAGTACAACATAAATAAGAAGAACAAATGCGCCCTTTACGGAAGGCGCGTGACAAGGACTCTGACAACGAATGCCCAAGTTCATAATAAATACCGACTCAACAACCCTCATTTACTAACTCCTAGTAATGATTGTACATAAATCCAGGACGTTCCACCATGTGGGTCTTATCAATATCAAGAGATTACACTAACATCACAATAAGATAACCATAACATTTCATTTCTAAATTTCAATAACACTGAAATAAATAAAGGCCATACATTCAACTCCAATCTTGCAATCTTGTTTATAAGGTAAGAACAACACAATTTCCTACTTCTACMATACATTACAATTACGAATTTATAACCAATATTTCCCTGTCATTGGTAGGCCATGACATTTTTCCTTTACCTAGCAATCCAATTATCATCATATTATAGGTAACACCTACTCGGTCTAACAAGATGACTTCATAATTAAAATTGGAAAGATATAACATCACGAATTCAATGACAATAAACAAAAGGGCAATATTGAAAGGGACGAAATATCCACATTGCCTTTACTGCTATCGCTTAACAATTTAGTTTTCTTTACAACATGCATCAATACTACTTACCATTACTACCATTAATCCAATCTTGAAAGGGACAAATATCCACATTGCTTTTACTGCTATCGCTTAACAATTTATTTTTCTTTACAACATGCATCAATACTACTTACCATTATTACCATTAACCCAATAAAGCTAAGCAACGAAAATAAACCCTCTACTTCCAATACAACAATGGCAATATCTCATGAAGGGAAAAAGGCAGAACTTCTCCCAGCAATCGCATGACTAAACAGCTGTAGTAAGATAAGCGAGAAATTAAGTGGGCTAGAATACAGCTGTCTAAGGCATAACTCATTCAAATAGTACAGCGTATTGGCAACGATGATTACATATATATGAGCTGACATTGATTTCTGACATACTAGACAATGATATATAAAAGTATTTAAACTATCAATTAACTTGAAGGTACTAATATTATTAAATTACATTGACCCATCCCTCGTTTTAAGGGCTACACAACGAGTCTATAAAGCCAGGGTGAATATCTATCAAAGGGGCAAGATAGAGCGTTGAATTTCTTTCATGATGTACTTAATATATATAAAAAAAATCTTTCATAAGGAACAGAGATTTAAAACCTGGACTGTCTGATATATCAACCCTCATATATTAAAATATCATTCAGTGAAACTACTAAATCCTTAAATTATAATGCGCTCTGATCCAAGTTGGAAATGACCCCTCCCTCTAATTTTATATTACCATAACATTCAGCTAAAGGCAAGTAATTTTACAGTGCACAGTTATTACTAATAGTGGGAACTCTAAAGCGAGACCAACGAACAACTATGCAGCTACCCTTATCAACAGTACAACTGGCACCCATATCTACATGCGTTTTGCAAAACCCATCCATTTGAATGGAAATAAAAATTACATTAAAAAGGATACGTAACTATGATTTTTAACGCTGTCAATGTGGAGGGAAGGAGAACAGACCTTTTCAGAACATAAGATTTGAAAACAGGGTCAGAATATGATTACGCTCTGTGGAAATTCGGCAACGATGAAAAACGAAATGCCCCACGATTTTTTAGGGACGCCATAATGAAAAATGAACTGGAAAACGTTTTTTTACAGGAACGCAATAAGGAAAGGCGAACCGTCAACGATTTTTCAAGGACGGAACCCCATTTCCCCAGCGAATATTACAGCATCAAATAAAAAAACGCAGAGCCAAAGGTTGTACAGAAAAGCATGGATGGAAAAACGAAATGCCAACCGTTTCTTTTTTATAGGGATGGATCAACATCTCCCTCAGCTGGTTTGCAGCGGTAAAGAAAAACGAAATGCTGGTTGAAATGAATGCCAAAGGAAAAAAAACGAAATTGCCAGAAAAAAAAATGAGTGGCCAGGTAAAACGTTTTGCCAGAACATAAAACCATTGCCAGAGAAAAATGGATTTGCCAGAAGATAAACAAATCGCCAGAGATAAAAATGGACTTCCAGAGGTAAAATAAATTTGCCAGGTTAAACGAATTGCCCACTGTATAACAGAACACCACTGTATAAAGGTTGTCGTACCATGGTAATAATATTTACCCATGCATTAACAAACGCCCATAAACAAGTAAAACGCAGTTCATTCAAACGCCCCACCCAACAACGAACCAACGCATTATGGCAATAAACCCTGCAGTAGAGTCCGTGAACTTTTGGCAATAACTCCGCAATACACACATAGAATGGAAGCAATAAAAAAAACGCAATGCCAACGATTTTACAAGACCACAGTAAGGAAAAACGAAAAGCCCAATGAGGTTAAACTTCCATGATCAATAAGCAAAACAAATTACATTCGAAATGCCAGAATGGGTCCGAACCCCTTGGATCAATAACCAAACAGTAAGCATTAAATTGCCCAACGAAATAGAGTTTTCCTAACAACAGAGGTATAACAATCACAATGGTTACCCAATCACATGCAGATCTTAACATACATCCAAAAGAAATCTACTCTATCAGAAGTAAAAATCATACTGTTGCCTTCCGCTTGCCTCAGACGACGTCCCACGCTCCGTGCCGCTTTCCTCACTCCGTGCCGCTTCTGCTTGCCGGCCGTAGAACGCTCACCGGTACCTCCCAGCCAATCGCTAGGGGTACTCTGCTTCCCCCTTAGCCCCCCGAGCCGCAAAGGGGCCACACAGGAACTAGAGATAGACTAGCGTCTCAGCTCGCCTCCACGACTGAGCTACCACTCCAACACAACTGAGATAAACCCAACTCCTCACAAGCAACCCGTCAAGCCACGATTCAGCAGCATGACGTTACGCTAACCCTCCTCCTCTCTTCCTTCCTTTCCCTTTCTTTTATAGAAAAATTGAGACCCACCTCTTTCCTAATCATTAATTAATTAATTTTTAATGACAAACCTCTAAACAATCTCCGCCGTCCAAGTGTCACTCATCCCTAGGGTTCTCCCAAAATTA
>ML832617.1:60748-76907 GCA_009831015.1 Picea engelmannii
TTATTGCAATACCCTTTCCATGTAATGATGTGACCAAGACATCCTACATAAATATCTTTCTCTCTTAGTTGTAACTCACATCCAACCATTTCATATGGTTTCACTTTCTCTCTTCCACAAATTCCAAATGATACCTTATCATCATTATACCCAATCAAAAACAATGAAATTCTTTATAAGATGCTCATTGCAATACTTATCAACTCTATAAAGATGACAAAAACTATGAACTCACCTCTTGAAATACTTCTTCCTTATAATGTTAAGACCCAACAAAACATAATACATAAATACCTTTCTCTGTCACTTTTACATCACATCAATCCATCTCATCTCATATGGTTGCAATATCCCTCTTCCAAACTCTCTAAATAATACATTCTCATCCTTCTACCTGGATGCACTCTCACTCTTCTATTCTCATTCTAAATCCCAAACCTCCCCAATTATTTTTAAATCAATATATTTTTTTTCTACCACACACAAATTAACAAAATACATATATGATCTATTATACCTAGTTCCATAATTGCTTTCCCTTGCCTCCTTGTCCTCTCACTGACTACAACAATGAGGTAGCCCCTTGTTCTTCTATGCCGTCTCTTTTCCTTATCTTTCCGTTAGCTGTCAAAATCAACATTTGCTAACATTAAGAAGGTCCCATGTCTTAACACACTTTTATCAAGTTGAATGAAGCCTTGTTCGTATTGGGAGTTTTTTTGGGCTAGCTTAGACTTTGTTGGCAGCCATTTCACATTTTTATTCTATCCTAATGAGATGCCTACCCAAGTATTTTGCAACCCTTGATTTTCATCTCAATCTTTGAATAAAACAACACTATTATTTTGCGCATTTGCACACCTACCTTTGTTCTCATTTTCACGACTGCAAGCGTGAAAACTTTGATTTCGAAGTCACATTAAAATCGTCACTGGATTATTTTGGTTACTCTTGTCTATGTGTTCATTGCATTTCCAATTTAATTATAGTCGCACAGTTGGCAAGATACCAAGATCTTTTGGCATTCTTTTTTTGTTAATATGATTTCATTTTTATAAGATTGTGATGATATCATAATGACTGCCATTGAGTCCTTAATACGTTGGTGGTTTGATGTTTTATAGTCTTTCATCGATTTCCTTGACACATTGGTTTCATGAACACACATTGATGTTGTGGTTAGACCCTTGGTGTAATCATTTCATATGACACATATTTGATATGATCAAACCCTTGGTGTTGATTTCGAAACATTGTTTTGGTTTTAAAACTATGCAAACGCTATGCTTATGCAATTTTTTTGGGTCGGCTTACCATAGATTTAATTAATTGTTTGAATGGCATTGTTTGTAACATATGCAATAGTGATTTGAATCACCATATGCACCGTCGGTTGTACTTATGGAAATGACTATTTTGCATGGGCTGATCTAGCTCCACCACCCTCGCACACTTGAGCATTAATGCCTTCCCCCTATCATGGGTTAACTCTGTTGTTTTCGGGTAAGCCTGTGAGCTTTTCGATCCTGCGAATACCTTGTCCAAACCCTTGCTCGTTCACCCGGCTCACTGTGTGCTCCCGTCTATGGCACCTGTGGTGCACGTAGAGCCAAATGGTAGCCAATCACTCTTGCTGTTCGACAACGCTCGTAAGGATTTGGAAAATGGTGGTTGGCTGGTGTTTATCCAAAGGTTTGAGGGTTTCAATCTTTTGGTTGCCCAACAATTCACCCTCACCTTCGACGGATGCAGGGATAAGGTCAGAGACATACAACTTGAGCTAAAAGAAGAATTCCTAAGCTCAGCTACAGGACTACCAGCTACAGAGCAAAGGTGGTTTAAAAATTCCAAAGTAGACGAGGTGCCGTGGCCGCTCCTTTTCACATCAAGGAAGATTGTTTCCTATGATAGAGGTATGCCTATCACTACCCTCAAACCCAGGTGGCACGATCTTTTAGAGATTGTTAAATAGTTTGTGACCTGTGAGGGTTGTTATGGCTTAGTATTTCTGTATCATCTTCGGTTATTGATGAATTTTATAGGCTACCCTCTGAATATGCCACATTATCTCTTGTGTAGTCTTTACAAGATGTCTAAAATATTCAAGCATGAGAAGGCTGATAACATCCTTTTCCATCACGACTTGATCAAACTCATTATCATCCACCATTTGAGCCTTAGTGGTGACTGTTGGCAGGCCTTCCTATCTAGGAATGGCTTTGCCACCCCCGGGTCTCTCCAAATGGACAAGGTTGTGGTTACTGAAACATTGGTAGGACCAACCGTGCCACTTCATATCTTTCTACCCCCTGTCAAACCCTTGGATTTCCCTGACATAGACCTACCCGATACCATGGCCGACCCATGTGCTAAAGAAAATACAAAGGCCGTCAAAAGGCCTGTGAGGAAGAAAGGCAATAGTGATACTACTGTCAACAGTAAGGGGAAGAAAAATGCCCGATGGATATCGAGATGTGTTAGGAACAAACCCAAGACAAACATTGACCAGAAGCCAATAGTGCTGAGCGAGGACTCGGACTCCGAAATTGAATGATTCTTGACTGAGGAATACCCCTATTCTTATGGCCTCTGCTCTAAGTAACCCTATGACTATGTCTCTAACTTACCTCCATGCCTAAAAAATGATCCTAAATTTATGGGAATTAAGCTTCACAATGAAACCCCTGGTGAATTGAAAGAACCCTCGCCTGTGATGCCGAAGCCCAATCAATCACCATGTACCCAATGTAATGCTTGGATAGAACGTTATTACACTGACATTCCCCTGTTGCAATCAAAGATCAAATCGTTAGAGGAACGAGTGACAGTGCTGGCGAAGGAGAACGACAGGTTACAAGCCAACGAGAAGAAACAAAAAACCACCGGTTCAATTGTCTTCAGAAATGTTGAAGCAACAACAGCCTTTGTCAATTCAAAATTATCATGATCGAATCATTTTCTTAATGCTCAGGTATGTGTTTCAACATCGATTTTGTCTTATGAACTTGTTCGAATTAATATAACCGATTGGATTTGCTTTCAATAGCTCTGTTCGTTTTGATAGATTCAAAATGATTCTGTTACTTTCATTTTACCAAAATAATTTCGTTATGAATCATGAGTGGAAGATTTGTTTTGATAAACTCGGACACAACTACGATTTAGTTATTGTGATTTTATTACTCTCAGATTAGTATAAACGATTGATTGTTTTTGAGTTGGTTTGAATTAGGATAATCGTTTCGGTTTGATTTCGATTAGCTCTGTTTGTTTCTAATATATTCAAAACAATCCTGTTGACTTCAATTTACCAGGAACAATTCTGTTTTGTATTGAATCAATATTTTCGTTTTGGATTGCATTCGACATGTATAAAAGATTTGTTTCCTAAAATCGTGAAGCTATGTTTTGATTGATACGATGTTGCATAACGATTGTGTCGGCCCCAAATCGGTTCGATTCATTCCTGTTTGATTTGATTCACAAACAATGTTGCGTGCCTTGAATTAGCATGAGTTGGATTAGATTCAAAGCTAGATTTGATACGGCTCTGTTAGTTTAGATTTAAACGATTCTCTTGAGTGTTGGATTGACATATTATGTCTATATTAAATTCTTATCAGAGATTTGCTTGATATTCATTTAGGGTCTGTTTCAATCGAAATAGATTCAAACAAGATTTCATTTGCTATCGATTAACATAGAAGTTGTGGTTTAAATGATTCGTTTTGTTTTCAATTAGCAATTAAAGATTTGAATATATTTCTATTAGCATTTCGATTTAAAACGATTCTGTTTTTAAATTAGACCATCTACAGAATCGTAAGATTCTGTAGCTAGTCTTAAAGTTTAGATTTTTGTTAATTTTATCAATAAAATATCCTCTAAACTTGTCTATTCTTGTCCACTTTCAGGTGCATACGAATTCCAATGATCAATTGGACATGCTATGGCAGTTTAGGAGATACTTTTGTGATATAGTTTTGTTATAGGTTGTTAGCTTTAGTCAGGAATAGAGACTTGGGAGATTATTCCCAGATTTTTTGTAAACAGTGGTTGATAATTCCCACAGGGATGTTTTACCCTGTGGTCTTTAAATACTTGTTATTTTTTGTAATGGACCCATCATCATGACGGTTGGGAGAACCAGACTATGGATTTATAATATAGACTGGGATGAAATTTGATGTCTTGTAACAACTTTAGCTTTCAATATATCAAACTTTTATTTCAAGTTTTCTTCATATCAGTTTGCAATTAATTATCGACTACTTTAGCTATCGTAATTCGTTGCAGGTTGATGTGATTTGGTTTATGTGTCATCCATATCTGATTTCTCTTATCTTATAGTACAAAAATTACTTTGCTTCAATTCAATGAATTAAAGGTTTATCTTCTTCGTTAAATGAATCATTTCATACAAATCTTTGCAAACAGATTTATCTAAATGTGATGATTTGTAAATTATAAGATTGCTGTAATTTTTTATGTCTTGTTTGTCCTATCATTTATATTTCAAGAGCATAGCTGCTTCCTGTTTACGAGAAGCTTGTGGAGAATCCGGTGTGGGTTTTCTCCCATCGAATAGCTAAATCAACTATTGCATACAGGACAAACTTGAAGTGTTACTTCAGGTCAGTTTGCTATTTGTTATTTGATAGTTAATTTATTAGTGTCATTTAAGTAGTTTAGATAGATATATGTATAGTTCACATTTATAGTTAGAATTGTTATTTTAGTTGCTTAGCTTATATAGTTTTTGTTTAATTTCTTTCTCATAAAAGATTATAAAAAAAAAAAAAAATAGTAACTTTGCTGTCATGGGACAACCCACAAATGTTTTTTTTTTTTCTTCAGGTTTTCGATTTAAAATCTGTAATCTGTAAATATTATACATTTGTGATTAAGATTTAATTCTGTTGATAATTGAACATTTAACTTCATAGAATTATTGCTGTATAATATTAGGTAATAGACTGTATATATGTACTTTAGATTTGTTTATTAGTTTGCTTTAATTATTGTTTTCATTTAGATTAGTTCCTTTAGTTAGTTTTCTTTCGTTTTCCTAGGACTTAGATCAGCTAACGGAGCCGCTAAACCCATCAGGGTGGATCATCCCAAACGGCTTGGTTTATTTAGACAACCCCGGACCGGATCCACTCTTCCAGTTGGCGAGCATTCATTTTCGCCCGTCAACAAATGGTGCTAGAAGGAGGGCCTGGAATTTATTAATGGCACGAGGTGGTCACAAGACTCCTCCACCACCTAATCGCTCACCTATAGTGACAAGAATTCATTCAAACGATGAAATCCCCCCTCAAACAACAACCACATCAAACGACGATCTACGGATCACAATCGAACCAACAACCCCAAATCCTACAGGTGGTGACATACAAGAGATTGTCCGCCAATCTCTCTTAAGAACACATAGTGTCTTAGCCCGTTTGAGGCAACCAAATTGACCTTTGGACCAACCTTTAGATTTCTATGATATTAGAGAACAATTCGGAGGCACTAACCTCACTGTGAACCCTACAGATCCAATCCTCACTCCTGCTGCAGGGGGATATGGAATACCTCCCTCACCACCTCCATCATCTCCTTCTTCTTCTGGAGAAGACTCCTCTGACGAAGGTAGTTCCCCTTCGCAGCCTTCCACACCACATACACCAATGGCCAACCAGAACAATCCTGCCAGACCTTGGCTCAACTAGGATGCAGTAACCATACCTGGGGCTCAACATCCCTTACCTAAACATCTGGAGAAGTGGCTTCCCAAGTTTGACCCTGACTCTAAACAGATCGCTGAAGATCACATTCAAAAGTTTATGTTAGCCATTAGACTCCACAATGTCGAGCACGAAGATGTAGTCTGTAGGTTGTTCCCTTACACTTTCAAGGGCAATGCCTCTACCTGTTACTTTTCGCAACAACCCCATACCATCGTGTATTGGGAAAAATTTGAGTCATGCTTTTTGGAAAAGTTTGGAGACGATAAGTCCCCAGAAGTCTTGGTTATGGAGCTTTCTAGCTTAAGAATGAACCCAAAGGAGAAAATTAAAGACTTTAATCAAAGATTCTTAACACTTAAAAACTGAATCCCTATGGATTCCATGCCTGTCGAGAATCTTATCATAGCATACTATACTAAAGGCTTGCATCAAAGTATAGCCATTTGGGTTAAACGATCTAAGAAAGCCACGTTGTTAGAGTCTTTCGAAGAGGCCAACCAGTTTGAAAAAGACATACTTAGTCTAAAAGACACTACTAGCAACGAAACATAAGCTAGTTCATCTTCCAAAAAGAAGATCGAAATCCTCCGTAGACCTACTCAAAATAAAACACAACCTGAAAGCTCGGATTTAGAAAACCTAACTAAAGTCGTTCAAAAACTGTCAAATCAAGTTATAGATTTGAAAAGGACGGTCGAAGAAGATTCTTCAAGCAAAGGGCCCTACAAACCCCCGTTCAGGAAGCCTTTTCCCACCAACCTACCTAATCCGAATACTGAGGGCCTCAATCTAGAAAGTCTACAACTCGCCCTTCAAACAATTCTAGAAGCCTAGGATAACTTGATGCCTCCTGAGATTCCTGAAGAGGTAGTTGAACAAGAGACAGTTCAAGAAGAAGAATATTCTCCGAACATTTTTGGACACTTCTCGGATAACATCTTTCAAGCTAACTTTGAGACAGTACATCCCTACAATACTAGGAGTAAGACAACAAACAAACCTTCTTCCGAAAACACTACGACTTTTCTCCCAAAGCAATCTAAACCAGATGAGACTAAACAGAGTCATGTGAACCCCAAATTAGATTATGATTTAGTTGAAGGCCTTAAAAAGTTAAGGGCTAACATTTCTGTTTATAAGTTATTGAAATTTCCATTTCTGCTACAAAAAATGTTATAGAACATCGCAGAGAATAGCAAAAATGGTAATTCAAACAAGGTTGTTCAGAACAAAGTTCCTCAAAAGACTTCCGCGAAGAGTAATCCTGATCCTCATGATAAAGGAAGCCTTTCTGTAAATAATGTAACAAACGTAGATAAATTAGCTTTAGAAACTGCGAGTAAAAAGACACAAACTACCACCCTTAGTACTCGCAGAAATGTACCTCCATTTTTGTTAACTTTCGAAATCTTTAATAGAAACGTGCACAATTGTATGGTAGACTCAGGAGTGTCATCCAATGTGATGCCATGGTCTGTGTGTCAGAATATTAACACTGAAGTTGAACCATCCACTTTAAAAATCATCCAACTTGATCAAGCTAGTGTTAAAGTTGTAGGCGAGTTAAGGAATGTGCTTATAAGATTATCGTCTAACCCCAAAGTTCATCAAGTCATTGATATTATTGTTGTGGATATTCCAGAAGTGTATGGTCTGTTTTTAAGCAGGTACTGGTCGGATTAGCTACACGGCTATTTCACGACAGATTGGTCTCACCTGTGGCTTCCAGAGAATGGAAAGCCCAACAAGATCAAGGTAAATTGTGAACACTACCTTAAGTTCACAGTCACATATTTGAATGATCCCAACGAACCATTTACACCTTTTGCTAATTCACCCGAAATACAAGGGATGGATACCTTTTTTGGCAATTTCATGGCTGAGACTTCAACTATCACCAATCCAGAACAACAGTCCGAGATTGTAGCATATGTGCAGCCAACAGCTTCTACACAACAGTCTCATACACCCGATAAAAATCAAATTTGGTCTCTTTATTTTGACGGGTCAAAGTCCAAAGAAGGAGCTAGTGTAGGCTATGTTATTATCAATCCGGTAGGTAACAAAACATTGATTGCATGTAGGCTAGAATTTGAATGTACTAATAACACAACAAAATACGAGGCTTTACTGCAGGGCCTCAGAAAAGCTTTAGACATGAACATTCAAAATTTGACTGTCTTTGGCGATTTTGAAATCGTGGTTAGACAGGTAAGAGATTCTATCCACTGTCTGTCTCCACATCTTAAAAGCTACCAATCAGAGGTATGGAATTTAATGAATAAATTTTCTGCTTTCAATATAAATTCTATTCCGAGATTGAATAATTCCGAAGCTGATCTATTAGCTAACGTAGCTTCCAAACTCTTTCCTACAGAAGGCTTGTCCCCAGACGCATTCTCTGTTGAACTATTATTCAGGCCATCCGTTCCTGACAACATCACGAATTGGAGAGTCTTCGACGACGATCAATAGATTATTAGCTTCCTGCATATGGAAAAAACTTTTCAAGGCACGGTGATCGACGAATGCACTCACAACGACAATTTGCGTGATTTCACAGTAATACAAGATCTGAGAACTCCTAAATATTCATCGGGCATGGTAAATTGAATCCCTAAATCTGTAGTTAGATTAGAGAAATTTTACGATCTTCAAGATAAATTCAAAAAATCGGTCAACTGTAAAACCAATAGTTCCTCGTTGTCATATGAAAAAGTAAACTTAGGAACTAATGACAATCCACAGTGCATTAATTTAGGGGTAGGTTGTTCTGAACAAGAAAAAGCCGCATTTGTTAAATTGTTTAAATAATTTAAAGATGTTTTTGCGTGGATGTATGATGACCTCAAAACTTTTGACCCCAACATCATACAACACGTCAATCCTATGAAACCCCAAACCTTGCCTTTTCAACAAAAATTAAGAAAAATGCACCCTAAGCTCGAACCGACCATCAAAAAAGAATTAAATAAACTCTTGAATGCTAAGATAATTTTCTTGGTTAGGCACACTCAATGGGTTTCTAACCTTGTCCTTGTCCGGAAGAAAAGTGGTGAAATTTGACTATGCATCGATTTACGAAACCTTAATAGAGCGTCTGATAAAGACAACTATCCTGTCCCACCCATGGAATAGATCCTTCAACATGTATCTGGTTCTGAAAGACTATCCTTATTGGACGATTTTTCAGGGTACAACCAAGTCCTGATGTCTCCTCCAGACCAACTTAAAACTACCTTCCGCACTCCATGGGGCACCTACGCTTATCGAAAAATGCCCTTTAGACTAATTAATGCCGGTGCCACTTTCCAGAGAGCGATGGACATCACTTTCCGAGGCTTAATAAATCAGTCTGTCGTAGTTTACTTAGATGATGTTACTATATTTTCTAAAAACAAAACCGATCATCTAGCTCATTTAAGAGCCGTTCTACAACAATGTCGTAAATACGACATTTCCTTGAATTCTAAAAAATCCATCTTTGCAGTAGAACATGGTAAACTCTTAGGATTTATTGTGTCAAGCAAAGGAATGATTATCGACCCCGAAAGGACTCAAGTCATCTCGAAACTTCCCCCTCCTACATCCAAAAAGTCTATGCAGTCTTTCTTAGGCCAGATAAACTTCGTCAGGAGATTCGTCCCCAGTTTCTCCGAAATGATCAGACCTTTACAGAACCTAATTAAGAAAGACGCACAATATCATTGGGGACCCTTATAAAATCAAGCTTTTAATGCAATAAAAAAGGCCATAATAGACGCTCCTTCTCTCATGAGCCCCGACTTTTCGCAATACTTTACGCTCTACACTTTTGCTTCTGACCGTTCGTATGCTGCCATCCTAACTCAAAAGAACCCTGAAAACAATGAAGTACCCATTTCCTTTATGAGATCTGCTTTCAAAGGCACGAAACTTAATTACCCAACGGTTGATCAGCAAGCCTATGCTGTTTTCAAAGCAGTCAAGCACTTCTGGTCTTATCTTTTGAAATCCAGGACGAAAGTTATTGTCCCTTACCCAGCCGTCAGGAATCTGTTAGTGCAGAAAGAACTAGGTGAAAAGAGGGTTAACTAGGTTACCTCCTTACAGGAGTATGACATAGAAATTACCCCAACTTAGATAGTGAGAGGCCAAGGGTTATGCAAGTTAGTTTCTGATTCAGTAGCAGGACAACAAGAAGAGAACGATATGTTAAACCTAGGACAACACAATCAAAATGCAATCTGCTGTGCACAAAACTCTGTCAGTCCCTGGTATGATGATATAAAATTCTGTCTTGAACATGGGTCAGCCCCCTGTCACCTGGATCCCACTAAAATAAGAGTGTTGAGATTAAATTTTGCCTGCTTTCATTTGGTTAATGGTATTCTATTTCGTCAAAATTTTGATGGCGTATTGATGCTCTGTCTTGAGAAAGACGAAGCAGAAAAAGTCTTACTAGAGTTGCATGCAGGAGAAGCTGGTGGGCATTTTGGTGGTGACACCACTGCCCATAAAGTTTTGAGAGCTGATTATTACTGGCCCACACTTTTTAGAGACGCCCATGCCTTGTGTCGTAAGTGTGTTATTTGTCAAAAAGCATCAGGGCGGTTACAAAAACCAACCTTTCCTTTGCAGCCCGTTTCAGTAGACTCTCCTTTTTAGCAGTGGGGCCTTGATATCATAGGTCCAATCAATCCGCCATCCTTACAGCCGCACAAGTTTATCATAACAACCACAGATTATTTCACCAGGTGGTCTGAAGCTGCCACATTAAGAACTGTGAATACTGGTCAGGTAATTGCCTTTTTAAACTCAAATATTATTACTCGTTTTGGTATCCCTGACTGTTTAGTATTCGATAACGCTTCTTACTTTTCGTCTCTGGAGATGAGCGAGTTCGCTCTAGAAAAATGAATTAAATTGAATATTCTGCCAGTTATTACCCCCAGGGAAATGGATTGGCAGAATCAACAAATAAGAATTTGATTAAAATTATCAAGAGAACGGTGGCTGAAAATCACAAAAACTAGCATAATGCACTGTTGAACGCAATCTGGGATGATAGGGTAACACCCAAAACTGTTGTATGTAACTCTCCCTTCTTTCTCGTTTATGGCAGAGAAGCAATTCTACCACCACACATTCTTCTTCCCTCACTACAGCTATCGCAGAAAATACAAGAAGAAGACTGTCCCCCTTTGGAAAACCGGATTAACGCCTTAATGAAGCTAGAAGAGGTAAGAGCTCAAGCTAAACGTAAGTTAGATTAGCATCAACTAGCAGTTAAAAGCTAGTTTGATTCCAACTCTGCCTCTGATAGGAATTTTGAAGTAGGTGACCTTGTCTTGAAATGGGACAAACCGCATGAGGGAAAGGGAGAGCACACGAAATTTCAAAACTTATGGCTTGGGCCATTCTTAATTGCTGAGAAATTAGGTCCCAGTTCTTTCCGATTACAGAGTTTAGAGGGACAGCCTGACACCTATCCGGTGAACGACCAAGCTCTGAAAAGATATTTCGCTTGATGACAACCCTTTGTACATTATGTAAATACTTTTCTTTTGTTTTGTTTTCTTTTACTGTTTTGATTCTGATTTTTTCCCTTGTATTTATCAGTTTTTTGTTTTTGGAAATACACATACCTGTATTTTTGAACTATTCAGACAAGGAAAACAAAAAATTCTTTCATTAAAATGACTGCTGAAACATTGTATAAACATCAATTGTATACTTCTAAAATTTACATCTGTGTTGAAAAAACTGTTGTTTGAAAGAAGTTAACTGATTTCGATCTGTGAGTAAAGCTTGTCGCGATCATCTATTATCTTCTTACGCTGTCCCTGTTCCTTAAGGGAATGACTCAGAAGATGTCTCCCTGCCTTAGAAAGTCGGTTCTGTAAACAAACCACCTCTGGATCTTAATAAAGGACAGTTCCAAAAAAAAAAAAAATTCTGTTGAGGTCTGTAAAAAAAAAAATGCTAAAATATCATAATTTTTAGCGTCACCCTACTCAACTATATATCTTTAAAAAACAAAATAAAAGAGCTGTGGGAAGTGCTTGTAAACCCGTCGGGATGCTGAACAGGTCTACTGGCAGCGGGTAAATGCATGCATGACGCCAAGACAACTTCGCCAGGGTACTGAACAGGCCTGCTGGCAGCGAAGCAATGTCGGGTATATGAAAATTCGTAAATATGAAACCTCTTGACCGTAAAATGTCCTTTATTCTGATCTGGAATTTCTTGGCAGGATACAGACATCAGAGTGGGTTAATTGGAAACCCTATTGAGGATATGGATGCCTGCCAGCAGCAGTGGCTCTGTCAACAGTATTGGAGATTTTATCTTTAATATCGTGGCTCGCTTATCTTAAGACTGTTATCAATTTTCATCCTTTAAACACTGCCGGAATATTTGATCATTGATGATGTTTAAACAATTTTCTAGTTATTTCTGTTGGAATTATTCCTGTTATCCTAATCGCAATTCGTGCTTTTGGCAGAGATAATTGCTTCTACCAGTGTGTCTCCATTGTTGGCAGCCATTTTGCATTTTTATTCTATCCTAATGAGCTGCCTACCCAAGTATTTTGCAACCCTTGATTTTCATCGCAATCTTTGAATAAAACAACACTATTATTTTGCGCATTTGCACACCTACCTTTGTTATCGTTTTCACAACTGCAAGCGTGAAAACTTTGATTTCGAAGTCACATTAAAATCGTCACTGGATTATTTTGGTTACTCTTGTCTATGTGTTCATTGCATTTCCAATTTAATTATAGTCGCACAGTTGGCAAGATACCAAGATCTTTTGGCATTCTTTTGTTGTTTTCATTTTTATAAGATTGTGATGATATCATAATGACTGTCATTGAGTCCTTAATACGTTGGTGGTTTGATGTTTTATAGTCTTTCATTGATTTCCTTGACACATTGGTTTCATGAACACACATCAACGTTGTGGTTAGACCCTTGGTGTAATCATTTCATACGACACATATTTGATATGATCGAACCCTTGGTGTTGATTTCGAAACATTGTTTTGGTTTTAAAACTATGCAAACGCTATGCTTATGCAATTTTTTTGGGTCGACTTACCATAGATTTCATTAATTGATTGAATGGCATTGTTTTTAACATATGCAATAGTGATTTGAATCACCATATGCACCGTCGGTTGTACTTATGGAAATGACTATTTTTCATGGGCTGATCTAGCTCCACCACCCTCGCACACTCGGGCATTAATGCCTTCCCCCTATCACGGGTTAACTCTGTTGTTTTCGGGTAAGCTTGTGAGCTTTTCAATCCTGTGAATACCCTGTCCAAACCCTTGCCCGTTCACCCGGTTCACTGTGTACTCCCATCTATGGCACCCGTGGTACGCGTAGAGCCAAATGGTAGCCAATCACTCCTACTGTTTGACAACGCTCGTAAGGATTTGGAAAATGGTGGTTGGCTGGTGTTTATCCAAAGGTTTGAGGGTTTCAATCTTTCGGTTGCCCAACAATTCTCCCTCACCTTCGACGGATGCAGGGCTAAGGTTAGAGACATACAACTTGAGCTAAATGAAGAATTCCTAAGCTCATCTACAGGACTACCAGCTACAGGGAAAAGGTGGTTTAAAAATTCCAAAGTAGACGAGGTGCCGTGGCCGCTCCTTTTCACATCAAGGAATATTGTTTCCTGTGATAGAGGTATGCCTATCACTACCCTCAAACCCAGGTGGCACGATCTTTTAGCGATTGTTAAACATTTTGTGACCTGTGAGGGTCGTTATGGCTTGGTATTTTTGTATCATCTTCGGTTATTGATGAATTTTATAGGATACCCTCTGAATATGCCACATGATCTCTTGTGTAGTCTTTACAAGATGTCTAAAAGATTAAAGCGTGAGAAGGCTGATAGTAGCCTTTTCCATCACGGCTTGATCAAACTCATTATCGTCCACCATTTGAGCCTTAGTGGTGACTGTTGGCAGGCCTTCCTATCTAGGAATGGATTTGCCACCCCCGAGTCTATCCAAATGGACAAGGTTGTGGTTACTGAAACATTGGTAGGACCATTCGTGCCACTTCATATCCTTCTACCCCCTGTCAAACCCTCGGATTGCCCTGACATAGACCTACCCGATACCATGGTCGACCCATGTGCTAAAGAAAATAAAAAGGCCATCAAAATGCCTGTGAGGAAGAAAGGCAAGAGTGATACTACTGTCAACAGTAAGGGGAAGAAAAATGCCCGATGGATATCGAGATGTGTTAGGAACAAACCCAAGCCAAACGTTGACCAAAAGACAATAGTGCTGAGCGAGGACTTAGACTTCGAAATTGAACGATTCTTGACTGAGGAATACCTCTATTCTCATGGCCTCTGCTCTAAGGAACCCTATGAATATGTCTCTAACTTACCTCCGTGCCTAAAAAACGATCCTAAATTTCCAGGAATTAAGCTTCACAATGAAACCCCTGGTGAATTGAAAGAACCCTCGCCTGTGATGCCGAAGCCCAATCAATCACCATGTACCCAATGTAATGCTTGGCTAGAACGTTATTACACTGACGTTCCCCTGTTGCAATCAAAGATCAAATCGTTAGAGGAACGTGTGACAGTGCTAGAGAAGGAGAACGACAGGCTACAAGCCAATGAGAAGAAACAAAAAACCATCGGTTCAATTGTCTTCAGAAATGTCGAAGCAACAATGGCCTTTGTCAATTCAAAATTATCATGATCAAAGAATTTTCTTAATGCTCAGGTATGTGTTTCAACATCGATTTTGTTTTATGAACTTGTTCGAATTAATATAACCGATTGGATTTTCTTTCAATAGCTTTGTTCGTTTTGATAGATTCAAAATGATTCTGTTACTTTCGTTTTACCAAAATAATTTCATTATGAATCATGAGTGGAAGATTTGTTTTGTTTGGAAAAAACTATGATTTAGTTATTGCGATTTTATTTCTCTCAGATTATTATAAACGATTGATTGTTTTTGAGTTGGTTTGAATTAGGATAATCGTTTCGGTTTGATTTTGATTAGTTCTGTTTGTTTCTAATATATTCAAAACAATCATGTTGACTTCGATTTACTAGGAACGATTCTGTTTTGTATTGAATCAATATTTTCGTTTTGGATTGCATTCAACCTGTATAAAATATTTGTTTCCTAAAATCGTGAAGCTATGTTTTGATTGATATGATGTTGCATAATGATTGTGTCGGCCCCAAATCGGTTTGATTCATTCTTGTTTGATTTGATTCGCAAACAATGCTGCGTGCCTTGAATTAGCATGAGTTGGATTAGATTCAAAGCTAGATTTGATACGACTCTGTTAGTTTAGATTTAAACGATTCTATTGAGTGTTGGATTGACATATTATGTCTATATTAAATTCTTATCAGAGATTTTCTTGATATTCGTTTAGGGTCTGTTTCAATCGAAATAGATTCAAACAAGATTTTATTTGCTATCGATTAGCATAGAAGTTGTGGTTTAAATGATTCGTTTTGTTTTCAATTAGCAATTAAAGATTTGAACATATTTCTGTTAGCATTTCATTGATTTAAAACGATTCTGTTTTCAAATTAGACCAGCTACAGAATCGTAAGATTCTGTAGCTAGTCTTAAAGTTTAGTTTTTTGTTAACTTTATCAATAAAATATCCTCTAAACTTGTCTATTCTTGTCCACTTTCAGGTGCATACGAATTCCAATGATCAATTGGACATGCTGTGGCAGTTTAGGAGATACTTTTGTGATATAGTTTTGTTATAGGTTGTTATCTTTAGTCAGGAATAGAGACTTCAGAGATTATTCCTATATTTTTTGTAAACAATGGTTGATAATTCCCACAGGGATGTTTTACCTTGTGGTCTTTGTTATCCCCGATATCCATGGATAACTAGGAGATCATGTCTCGAGGCCCACATGGTCCTAGACATGGATTACCGAGAGCAGGAGCGACTTGAGCATGGTCCTGGAGGACCCATCTTCTTCTTCTCAGCCAGTTTGTCCTGACATCCATACCAGCCTCCATCACTACCGGCCTGGGCTTGCATCAGAAAGGGCTCTTGCTCCATGAGGTAATTGGTCCGAGGTATCATGGTATGTGTCATATTTTATCATTATAACCCTCTTATGTATGCATTAGATCTCTTTCATTTCAGATAACTGCTTGGATTTTACACTAATCTACTTGACCATTGTTGGGGTAATTGACGGGGTAGCTTAACAAGTTGGTATTCATGGGTTTTGGTTAGCCACAAAAGGGGGTTTGAAGAACCATCGTCTGCTCCCCTCATATTATCGCTTTTCATCTTAAAACCCCGCTCATCCATCCCATTCCCCTAGTCTAGCCATTAGGATGACCATCCAGGGTACATCTTGTCTTGTGGGAAGAAGGGGCTAAAGGCCCAGGGGGTAAAAGCAGCTGG
>ML832618.1:18270-36969 GCA_009831015.1 Picea engelmannii
CATAAATTGACAATTTCATCATATGATTCCTTGGATATGTCCCCTTTCCCAAGCATGTTTAGCATATCCAGAGAGTCATCCCTTACCCCTTTTAATAAAATAGTTTTGAGGATATCCTTACTTACATTGGGATGGCTAGATCTTTGCAGATTGTATTGAAGCCTCTCTACAAAGTCTTCTAGATTCTCGTCTTCTTTCTGCATCATTTTAAATAGCTCCTCCTTTTTCTCTCTCGTTCTGCAGTAGTCCTGGTACTTGTTCAGAAATTTCTGCTTCATTTGGTCCCATGTTGTGATCACATGGCCTCCAAGGCTCATAAACCATCTTAGTGCATTCCCTTTTAGTGTTGCTGGAAATAACTTCAGTTTCTGAGCATTAGAAACATAATCATAACTTCTACATAGTATATCAAACTCAAACAGAAATTCATCAGGATCCTTTGAAGATAACCCATGAAAATTTGGCAATGCTGAAAGAGGGATGTTTTTCATGGGGGCTGCTCCTATAGGGAGATCACCAATGAGAAATCCTAATGTAGAAAAAGAATTTTCATCTTTTACCTCTCCTTCAGGATCTACCCATTCGTCATGACGCAAATACTCATCCATGTTTTCCTCTGTCTGTTCTCCTGCTACACTTGCTCTGTCCTTGATGTCTCCTACTGGATTCTAGACTGTCTCTGGGCTCCAAAATTCTTTCCCTGTTCCAAAAAATGCTCGAAATGAGGGCTGGGAATTCTTTTTTTGAAGATTTGGTCGTTGGGCAGCAGATTCAGACTTGGATGTAATATCGTCAATGAAAGTATTTCTTCCTCCTTTTCCTTTTCCCTTGCCACCTGTGGGGTTAGTATCTTTGGGGTCTTTGGGGTCTTTCATGCATTTTTTTATCTAAAGAAAAAGAAATCACAAGTGCTTTTTGAAATCTATATCTATCTTCCCCGACAACGGCGCCAAAATGTTGGTCACTATAATTGCTTAATTAATTTTAAACAACTAAGTGAAACATAAATTATCAACCCGGGGAAGTCTTTTGTTTCAAATATAGCCACGCACATTATATGCTCAATTCCAAAAGCAACTTAGTGTTGTAGTAAATAAATCTATACTAATTATACTTGCTTGAATGAACTGAAGCTCTGAATTAAATCACAAGAACGTAACCTCCCTATTGTAATTCCTTAAATATCAATCTAAGAATCCTGGATTACATTAAAATAATACTTGCAACGGGAAAGAACAACTATTTTGTGATCAGAGAACAAGACCCTTACTCTCAAACAGAGACTTCAACATTAACACTCTTTTCATGAAAACAATAATGCAGAAACAATTAACTCTATCTAATAGAAAACAAAGCACTTAGTTCCTTTCTGTCTAAGCAGGAGCCTTGAGCCTTACTTCTGTTTTAGCACACTTGTGAGGTTGAGGTCTACAGAGAACAGGGCAGTCTGATTCCTTTCTTTTTGAGCAGGGATCTCTAACCCAGTTTCTGGCTAACACCAAGGAAAGTCTACAGAGAACATGATGTTTTGGTTCTTTCCTTTCTGAGTAGGAACCCTTAATCCAATCCTTGGCTAATCACACTTGCAGAGGTAAATGAAACTTACAAAAGACAAGGTGTTGTAGTCCCTTTCTGTCTGAGCAGGAACACTTTAACCAAATCTCTGGCTAGCACACTTGCAGGGGTAAGGAAATCTACAGAAGACAAGGTGTTGTAGTCCCTTTCTGTCTGAGCAGGAACACTTTAACCAATTCTCTGGCTAGCACACATGCAACAGTAAATGAATCCTACAGAAGATAAGGTGTTATAGTTCCTTTCTGTCTGAGCAGGAACACTTTAACCAAATCCCTGGCTAGCACACTTGCAAAGGTAAAGGAAACCTACAGAGGTTATGGTATTCCGATCCCCTTCTGTCTAAGCAAGGACCTTTAACCAATTCTCTGCTAGCCTCGTAAAATCATCACACAAGATTGATAAAAAGGATTATAAATTTCATTCAATAATTAAGACAGAGTCAGTAGTGTTTCAGCAAAGCGAAATTCATTAAAACAGTGTTTCAGCAAACGACAGTTGAACAAAACGTAAACAGAAATTATACTAACTCACTTCTATCTAATGGGTGAATCTTGTGATGAAGGTGGGCCCTCCCTTCTCACAAGATTCCCCTAAACAAAAGGCTAAAGAAGGATACTCAAAGAAGTATTATATTCATCTGTCAAAATATCACGTTACAAATTGAAGGAATAAAATACGTCCCGCTTCTATGGAGTTGTTTGAATGTATCAAAACTTGGATTCCTCGAATGGTGATTTCCCCTAAATTTAAAGAGGAAATCCCTTCGATACAATCATTACAAAGCATATCTGAATCCTATCCTAAATTGGATCTTCTTTCTAAATCAGCATAGGATTTCCTATTCTCACGCAACCAAATGCTAATACAATAGCTGAACGAGGTGTTGTTGTTACGGCTGGTGTAACAGCTCCTTCTCATCGCTGCTGATGTTGTTTCAGTATCGCAATTCACGGGCTGTTTCAGCCACGTGAATTGCGCTCTTGACTGTGTCGGCCTTGACCGCTAACTGTAACGGCTTGTGCTTCAGCATCGTGGTTCTGGCGGTCTCCTTCTGTGTTTCAGCATTTGAAATTCTGAACTGTGTGACAGCTCCGTGTTTCAGCATCTGCGTCCTCGAACTGTGTAGCAGCTCCATGTTTCGGCATATGCAATCTTGGACTGTGTAGCAGCTCCATGTTTCGGCATATGTGACCTTGGACTGTGTAGCAGCTCCGTGTTTCATCATCAACGATCTTGGACAGTTCTGTGTTTCAGCACAGGCCTCAAATGCTGATCTGCAGTTATGGACACTTATGCACTTCTAATCAATAGTTAAGTACGAGAGTGATGTAAAATATCATGCAAAACAGATTAAACGTATAGTAATGAGAAAGGACGTTGTATACCTTGGAATGATCAGATGAAGTGATAATATAAGTCTAAATACAGGTGATCAATGGTATAATAATGGCAAAAAGTATGGGCAAAAAAAGGTACATTGCGTGGTCCTAACATTATGGAGAGAGAACTTGTAGAGAATTCCACATACTAAATGTTTGATATATGGTTCTTAAAATCACACATAACATACCATTGACTGTTCTCTTTCCAATGCAATTTTTCTCACATAATTTGGATCCTCTATGAAGCAATTATGCTTTTTTTTCTCAAAACACCTGTTTGAGACTAGTTTCATGACTAGTCAAAAACCCTATCTTCCACAGAGTGTATCTCAAACAATAAAATGACCTATAAGTGGAAATGTTTACCACATGTACCTTGATATGTCTTCTCAATAGTATCCATTTTTTCCTATCTGAATCCTTCTAGAAAAAAACTTTATAGAAAAAATGGTAAAATGACCTTTAAATAACATACCTTAGAACACATAATCACAAGACTTCATCTTCCCTTGGAATTTTTCCCTTCTTCACTTCATATTCCCTCTGAAATTCATCTCAGATCTCATTGGTTACCTCGGATAAAAATCGCTTGAGTTGATGTAACAAATGAACTCCTAGGTGCCTTATTTATACTAGATTTGGCACCTTCTTTATAGGGCCAACTTGACCCAAATAAAATTAAAAATAATTTTTTAATGCTTATTCCATTGGGGCCAACTTTACCAACAATATCCTTAATATTTATTTTAATAGTCATTGCAACGGTGTCGACTTGTAACTTCTTGTTTGAAACAAATTTTCTTCTTTTAATTAATTTGGGGTCGAATTGTCACTTCTTGTTACAACTGTTTAGGGTTTCTTAACCATACTTCAGGGATTCCATATTCAAGAGGGAATATCTCCTCAGCCACGAGGAACCACATGGCAGATCACATATATTTGGAAATAGAATGATGAGGAATATTAATATATGAGGGTTGTTCATGCATTTACATTTTCCTTCACACTTTGTTTCTTCAAACACTTCGGGCTTAATGACCACACCTCTAGGGCTTCTCAACCACTTAACCATTTATCCATATTTCCAAGGCTTCATGTAGAGTTGACCAGGGTTGACATCAATCAAAACCAAATATCCAACAATCTCCCCCTTTGTTATTGATGGAAACAATCATACTCCACCTATTACCAATTCTTTTGACCTTTCTCTCATCATGCTTCTCTCCCCCTTTGACATCATTGGCAAAGGGTAACTCTCTTTGGGGTTTCTTCCCCTATCTTCATGCTTATGATATTTCTCTCATTATATTTCTCTTCCATTTTGATATCAATAGAAAATAGTGACTCCCCCTGACAATATACCTTCTATAAACAATCTCTCTTTATCTTCATGTGCTCCTCATGTCTTCATGCTTTTGATATTTCTCTTTTTCTTTTGTTCCTTCTCTTCCATTTTGACATTAAGGGAAACTCCCTATGATGATTTCTCTCCCACTGTATTCTTTTGCAATATTTTGTGTAGATCAATGCTTCTTTTCCTCTCTTTCAGTTCTTCTTTTCTATTGGTGCTTCCTTCTATAATTCACTAACATATATTAAAATAATTCATATTAGGTTCCTTATTCATGGTTTTTCATGTTCACTGCTTAGACATCAATGAACAAACTATTCAACAATTTCCATTTGATGGTATATCTCCTGTTGATGGTTTCTCTCCCCTTGTATTTTTGTTCCTTTCACTGCTTTCCTTCATGTGACTAGCTAGTTCAACCTACCAATATGCTTCTTTTCTGAGTCATATTCTTTCATCCACTTTCACGTATCTTCTCTGGTTCATGTCAAGTACTATCTACTAGAATTTCCAACTATCTCATGAAATCATCTCTATCAATGTGTCATAACAATTGTACATGACTCTGCTACTCAATTGCACACGAAGTTGACCCATATGTTGTTGCTTAGGCTCCCTCTCTTAATTATTCACATTACTGGGATTATTCAATCTTGATGGCTTAGAAGAATAATTCAAGTTGCTCTGATGTTGAGTCATCTTCCTGTTTGCATATAGATTCATCATCTTCCTGAATTCTGACATCTTACTTTTGGCCCGTAGATTCAACATGATATTTCACTACTACAAATCCTTAAAGTATGATGTCTAGTACATGTTCTTCATTTTCCTACTCTTCTTGTTTCTCTTTTCTTCTCCAAACCTTCTTATATCTGACATCAATGTTTTCCTTCATGGAAGGCTCCATCATGCTTCTATAGTTTCGATCTATGTGTCCATAGTTGTGGAATTTGTAGCATTCAATATTGTGGGGGGGAACATAAGAATATCTTTCTTGAACATTTCTTCCATATGCTTTGAAATCCACATATTTATGTCCAAGATTATTACATGTAAAACAATGACCCAAAAAGAAACTTTGATACCAGGAAGAAAATGATCCTCTTTGTGATGTAGTCCTTTTGAATTCATGCCTTTGTTGATCACGATCTTATTTTCTATTTTTTCCTTCTCGATGATTAATGCTTCTTTGATACCTGAAGGTATAAGGTCTTCTTGGAAATATACTTCTTTTGTATTCATTCCTCTAACGATATTGTGTTCCTATGATTGGATTAATTCTTCCATTACCTAAATATTCTTTTTTGAAGGCTTGTTACTTCTAATGACTTATGTTTAACTCTTTTGTTCTATTTCTTTCATTATGGAGCTTGAACCTTTCTCAAAATGAATTTTCTTATAACCTAGTCCAGACTTGTCACTGCATGGTCTCTGAGAGTTTAGAATGTATTTTAGCACTTGAGAAATTTTCAATTTTTTGTTGAGCTTGTTGACTTCAACTCTCAATGACATGGCTTCTTCTTCAAGGTTCTCACACTCGTTTTCTTTCTTTATCACCTGGATATTCATTACTTCTTCCGTTCTCTTTCCTTCTTCAAGTTGGATTTTCAAGGAGATTATTTATTCTTCAAGTCTTCTTTCTTGTTAATCAGATTCTTCTTCAAGTTTTTTTAGATCTTCAGATATTCCTTAATTTGTCTTGTGAGAATTTTTTTCTCTCTTTTCTACTTCTTTTACATTTATTTTGAAGTGAAAAACTTCTTTAAAATTTTTATTTGGTTTTTGAGAACCATCCTTTAGCTTGATCATTTCTTCCTTGAGTGACTTGTTTTTCTTCCTTTCTTTCTTCAACTCAATTAAAGAACCGATTAGTTCTACCTCAAGATTTACTTCACCTTCTTCTTTGTCACTTTTAGGAGTTCCTTTCTAATTTTCCATGGCCATAAAGAGTACTATTTCTGATTCACTATCTCTTTCATCATCCTCATTAGATGATTTTGAGTAAAGGATTTTATTGATGAATTTATTTTTGTTTTCCCTTTTTTTTCCTTTTTTATATTTCTTTTGTTTCTTGGGAGCTTCTTATTCATCACTATATGAATTCTTAGAATATGGACATTTAGAAGAAAAATGACCAATTCCACCACAATTAAAGAATTTTAATGGAAGCATACCTTTGTACTTGTTTTTCATCTCTTCAACTTTCTTACAAAGTCGACTATTTATTCATCTTTTTTTGAATCATCGCTACAACTTCAATTTGACTTTGAATTTTTCTTATTCTTCTTCTTTGTCTTCCTGGATGCTTTGAAAGTTGCTTCCTTCCTAGATGGGTTCTCATGTTTTTTCTCATTTCAGAAGTTGTAAATATTCCATGTAGCTCGTCCATGCTTAACGTATAAATATCTTCTCTTTATTGTAGGGATGAAATCTTAGGGTCAAATATCATTGGAAGAGACCTTAGTATCTTTTGGACAATGATTGGTTCTTTAACTTCTTCTCCCAAGCCTTTAATAGCATTCACTATTTCATCAACTCGCAGAAAGTAAGTTGCAATATATTCATCTTCCTTCATTTTAAGTTATTCATATTGAAATCGATAACTTTGAAACTTGGCCCCTTTGAATTCAGAATATCCTTCGTAAACATTATGAAGTTTGTCTCAAATATCCTTTGCAGAATCATAGTGCATAACCTTGACATATATTGAACTAGCCAGGCCACTCATAATAAAATTCATATCCCTTGAATTTTTTTCACTCAGTTTCTTTCCATCTTTATATGTTGGGGGAGTGGCAGGTGTCGTGTATTTGTCTATTATTTCTTTCCATACATAAAATCCATGTTCCTAGAAAAATGTTTTCTTCCTTTTATTCCAGAAAGCATAGTTCTGACCATCTGTTGGCATAGGGGTAGACCCAGGGTTCAACGCTACAATAGAACACCAACAAAACCCTAACTACCATCCCTTTTGGCAACACCTACGAAGCAAATGAAGTCTCACCTGAGGTAGAGACAGGGGTGGTTGCAGGACTCAAGTGTCTGCAACCTTAGCTGGGACACAACTCTGTGATTGTACTACTTAATAAAGCACTTAGCACCATTAGTTCCTCAATATATAGTCAATAACCACTTCGATTATAAGACAGAAATTCGTATTTAAGCACTTATCATAAGTAAATAGGTCAGATTTGGTAGATCAAGCACTGAGCATATTCATGTATATCAGATCTATCATTCTACATATCATTAGCACTAAGCATAAGAAGATCTATCTAATCATCTCAAGCACTCAGAAAAAGAAGACATAAACACATTAAGACAAGAACGAATCAAGACAACACAGTGTTTATGTGGTTCACCCCTCTCCTTTAGCTATGTCCACCAACTCTTCTTCTTTATTGTCTTCAGTTAATCGGTTACAAGCATAGAGCCTCAAAACACTTACTCCACATGGGACAGAATATCTGTGCATCTCGCTATATCCTTCTTCCTTGTGTTACAACACTAAGCCTCCTATTGTATCACACAAGGACTTGTACTCATCTCTGCAAGTCTTACATAGAATGCACAAAGCCTTGATCACACAGATCCAACTCTTGTCACTTAGACTACATCACATAGATATATCACCCCCCTCCTCTATATGGCCTAGGCATATATATATACATAAAAAATAGGCCTAAACATGGGTAAACCCATGGGCCAACATCCCATTCCCGTTACATATTCTCAAAAACCCAAAAAGGGGCCCAAAAGGGGGTCGAGATCTTATGATCTTTTCTTCGTCTTGCTCTCCTCCTTCGATAGGTTGTTGAAGTTCCAAAATAGGTCAACATGACCAAGAAATTCCCAAAACTTGGTCAAGGGCCAATAGGCCCCCAACACTCACCTATGACTCATCCCGATTCACTTTGGTCTGACCAATTGTACCTCAAATGCCTCGAGCTTGGCTCGACCTTCTTCGACCTAGTTCTTTGTTGTGGCCTCTTGTTCGGTGAACTCCTGGATCATTGCATCGTTCACTGGCCCTTCTAGACATTGTTCTGTTGTGATGATGAGTTTTTCTAGATTTTCTCCTTGGCTCTTGACCTCTGTAAACAACAGACATTCCTTATCTTGCATAGGTTGAATTCGTTGAGTGACTTCCATCAATTTGCTTTGAGGCATATGGATCTTCTTCTGAGTTGTACGTTGTTTTTGAGACCTCTTCATTTTGTCTACAGCTGACAGGGCCTTCAATTGCACCTGTAGTGTATCTGTGTGTTGCTTCTCTTCCTGGAGACGTGACTCTAGCACCTGTAACTCTGGGTTCTCAGTGAGGTTTTCATAGGTCTAAGAACCATGGTTACTCAATTTCTTACACTCCAAGGCAAGATCTTTTAATCCGTCGATTGTGCTATGGGTAGTTGCTTCCCTGAGGTCTCTTACATCTTGAGGGGTCTCGGGCACAGTGCAAAGCTCCAAGTCTACTATTCACTGTTGGAGCTACTACATTACTTCTTTGAGTTGTGCCACCTGCTGTGGAACTCGCTCTACAATATTTACTTTGATGACTGTCATAGAGCGAAGTGCTCTGTGAACCAGTTCCTTTACTTCGAGTTTCTCTCTGAGCAATTGTTCCTTTTCTTTATGCATCTGGGATTTTTCTTCATCAAACTTCTCTTGCAGATCAAGTTTCTCCCGTTATGCAACACTGCATTGGTCCTCGAGGTCTTTCTATACTTGCACTAAATCCTGGGTGGATTGTGTTGTCTCTTCCTGAGATCGTCGAAGGCGAGCTTCGACTGTATTAGCGATGCGGTGGAGTTGAGCTGACTCATCACCTAGTCTTGATGTTCCTGTTGATAGAGGTGCAGTAGGAACTGCACAGCTAGACTGTAATTCTTTCTTCATTCCTTGAAGTTCAACTTTGATCCGATTGAACACCTCCTCCTTCTTATCTTCTTTCTTCTCTTCTATTTCCAGTGAAGCATCGTTTAGTGCTGCAACGATAAAGTTGAATTCATCTGAGGTGAGGGTGGTCTCGAATTTGGTCTTGGTTTCTTTTGATTTCTTTCTTAAAGAATGTTTCGTAGGGGAAAAATTCCTTTTCTTTGACGAGTCCTCGTCACCTCTAGGAGGTGTAACCTTGCCTTTATTCTATTCCACTTCTATGCCATCTATCTCTCCACCTTCACCTCCTTGCTCAAGTGATATAGAAGTAGTCTTCGCCAAGGTATTTCTTACATCTTAAGATTCTTCATTTTTCTTGGTCTTGCTTGGTCCAGGTGTATCATGCAATGCTTCTAGACTGTCAATATTAGATAGCTCCATGGGGTCTACTGGAATGAGGAGTTCCACCGACCACGCCTTAGTAATCTCTTCTAAATCGTCCTCTGTCAACTTGTAGTATGACTGCAACTGTTGTTTATGCTCATTAGCACACATTGTGATATAGATGAAATGGAGAATCACGCTGAATTTCATCAAGGGCCTAAACCTATGGAGAGTGTTCGAGGTTATACGAGGCTCAAACGGGATAGCGGTCTTCAGCTGGTTGTAATAGGTGTGGAATATGACATTTGATTGCCACTACTTGTTCATGTCACTGGAGTACCACAACATACTAAAATTTGATGCCAGTGGTTCAAAGGGATCGATGTCCATGAAGTTCTCATCTTCTGGCATCTCCCATGCAATAAAAGTGATCAAGATGAAAAACTAGCTGAAGTGGAACTCATATCCTTGGTTCTACGCTTCCCTGCAGTCCAGTTCTAGCTAGTTTACGAGGTACTTCGACCAATTCATTTGAAGTCCTTCTGTGCACTTCCCTGTGAGGTCGACTACGAACCCCATGACTTAGGTGGGTCAATTATTTCGCACCAAATTCCATGTGATCAATTGGTAGGTGAGCCACACTGGGCCACTATGGATAGAAGCTACCTTGTAGTCTCGTGTTCCCTTCTCGACGTCTCCATAGGTATATTTAATCTTCTGTGCCAAGGCATGATCTGTAGTCTTTTTGAGGTAGAAATATTATGGTTCAGGGCCTTGCATGCTCAGCCCTGTGATCTGGTTGATCAATGTCAGATCTAATGTGATGTGGAGATTCAACCACAAATATCCACCATGGTAGTAGGACAGAAGCAACTTGATGCATGCGTTCACTTCTTGGTGCCTACTGAAGTGAGAAATCTTCATGACATTGAGCAGTGTGGACTGCGCGAGGTTCATGGTCCATGACTGGGGGAAGATATTTGAGTTCTTTCCCTTGGTTTTTGTTAGATACTTGTGCAGGGAGAACATGTTGTATACCTTCCTATCATTGAGGTTGAAGTCGTTAAACTTCAACGTTGTGATCTTATCCTAGTCTGTGCACACTGCGTGTATCCCTTTTGGGAGGTACACAGTGACCAAAGTGTACTCAAACTCTTTGGTCACATTTTCTTGATTGATTGTGTCGCTTAGAGGTGGTACGTAGGCGGGTAGAATGCTTGGAATCAACTTAGCATTTGTGAGATCATCCCTATGTTTAGTTTTCTTCTCATCAGATGATCAGGATGGACCGACTCGAGCAGTGGATGAAGAGGCCAACAATCCTCTCATTGACACTCCTCTTTCTGACATGACTTTCTCTGTCATCAATTCGTGGAGAACTTCCATTATTGATTCTTCAACTATGGTGAGCCCGTCGGACATACGTGCTCGGGATTAAAATTATCGGGGTCATGATGGTCTCAGAAACTACACTAGAATAAAAAAAAGGGTGCAATGATCCATGTAGACAAGTCACTTAGTCTACGGGCTTTGAATTCTCAGTTAGTAAAATTTTTCTCCATGCATGGTGTGACGGGATAAGTAAGCAACTTGGCAATGATTCACTTGCAATGGTTATGAGCCTCCATTAACTCTTGTTTGATCCATTATGGCGTGGTATAACGGTCTGGTGTCAAGCTATAAATGATTTTTGATCCGTTCAGAGCAGTAGTCTAATGGATATATTGGCCCCAATGGCTATATTGCTTTGTCATGGCAAAGTGCCTTATGTCGTTGTTCTGATATCCCGAAAAAGCTCCAATTCTGCAAATTTTCTCTCTGCGAAGTTCCCTCTGGAACCTTCTACAACTTAGCTCTCTTCTTATTTTGTTTTCTAGCCTTCTTTCTAGTGAGCTTTGTCTCAGTAGTTCATTTTCAATTCTGATTCTTATCTTCTTTTAACATAGTCATTGCGCGTTGTTGAGATTCTTTCCTAGGATTCAGGGGTAGTACCTTTTCTTTGTCTAGGATAGGTACTTCAGTATTCTGGGAGTCCTCTGTTGTTCCTACATCTTCGACATCAAGGTCTCTTGTGTCAAATAGCTTTGATCTATTCTCATGTTCTTCAATCAATTGTGCAATCCTTCTAGTCATGAAATCTTTTAATTCTTGTTTCTTCTTCTCCAAGGATTCTTCTTCTTCCTTTTGTCTGGCTTGAGCTCTCTCAATCCAAGGTTTTCCTATTAACATGGTAAATAGGGTGTTGTCTTCAAAAAACTTAATAATATCAAAATCTTCCTTTGTTGAAGTTCCATTAACGTTCATAGGTTTCTGAGCAAGCTTCCCACATAAGTTTACCAGATTTCCTCTAAATAGTCCCATTCCTCCTAATGAAGGGATTGTAGCAGGATTCCCTATAGCTTCCCAAGTTCTTTCTTTCATGATATTCACCTATGTTTCTTCATATAGAACACAGTCAATGTCGAAGTCTCCTATTCTTGATTCAATGCATTCTTTTTCTTTAAAGATAGCTGATAACTTGGCATGTCGGTGATCATTCAGGGTTTCGTTTATTTGCAACAATAATTTCTTTGATTCTTTCTGGGGTTCTGCTATAGTCTTAGTTTTCTGGATCTACCTTAGGGTTCTCCTAGTTCAGATTCATTCTTTCAAGCTTAGCGATCATTCTAGGGAAATCCAGCACTTCATGGTCCATAGCATGGATGATTTTAGGGGCTAAATTTCTCTCATGGGCTAATTTTCCATAGTTTTTCCAAAAACAAGATTCTCTATTTTAAAAATGATTTGCCCAAATTCTATAGGATAAAATTATTTTACTTTAAAAATCGCCAAAATTTTATAAAAAATATATAAAATCCTTAGATATTTGAATATTTTTACAAAAATATCGCCAATCATTTATAGTTGGCATATGAAGAGTTAATAAGATTTGCCAAGGTTTCTACATTTTAAAATAAATTTCCATCCTTAAAATCATCCCTAGTCCATAGCCTTATAACAAAGACAACTAGGTCTTCTTCAAGGGAATTCCTTAGCAATATGTCCTAGTCTTATGCAACTATAATAGAGGGTCAATCATATCTTTCTTTTAAATGATCCCCAATCTCTCATGTACTACGCACTAGGATCATGGTAGCTAACCTGCAACAAATTCTTTCTAGGATCCTGCATCCATTTGTTAGTCCAAACATTATTTCTATGCATAGGTATAATATATATTTCACTATTCTTATTAGATCTACTCGTATCAAACCTTATTTCATCTATTAATGCCCTAGCTTTCAAACTAGGACAGACTCTATTAAACATACCTAGTTCCATACTATAGAAAAAAACAATTTCCACTTATCTTACTTCTACAGAGCACAAATCTTCCAGATCTAAAACTTTTAACTATTCTTACCTTTATTAGAGCACATAGCTTGCAGATCTTACCTCTTTTAATCAGACATTCTTACTTTTATATTTCTTAGAGCACTGAGCTTTCAGATCTTACTTCTTTTCTTTAGATCCGATCTCCTTTATTCAGATCAAGCTTCTTTCTTTAGCATAGGGATATATGAATCAAGTAGAGCAATGGGCACTAGGGCATAGCTCTACGTACAAAGCTTCCACAACTTTAATATGAATCTTTTCATAGAGCTTCTTCTTTCTTAGTCCCCAACAATCACAGTTTCAGGTCCTGACAACGGAACCATTTGTTGGCACAGGGGCAGACCCAGGGTTCAACGCTACAACAACACACCAAAAAAACCCTAACTACCGACCCTTTTGGCAACAACTACGAAGAAGATGAAGTCTCACCCGAGGTAGAGGTAAGGGTGGTTGCAGGACTCAAGTGTTCGCAACCTTAGCTGGGACACATATATGTGCTTGTACTAATTAATAAAGAACTTAGCACTGCCAGTTCCTCAATATACAGTCAATAACCACTTTTCTTATAAGACAAAACTTTTCAGCTTTAACACTGATCTAATGTATTTAAGCACTTATCATAAGTAAATAGGTCAGATCTAGTAGATCAAGCACTGATCATATTAATGTATATCAGATATATCATTCTACCTATCATTAGCACTAAGCATAAGAATATCTATCTAATCATCTAAAGCACTTAGAAAAAGAAGACATAAACACATTAAGACAAGCACGAAGCAAGACAACACAATGTTTACATGGTTCACCCCTATCCCGGGGCTACGTCCACCAACTCTTCTTCTTTATTGTCTTCGGTCAATCAGTTACAAGAACAAAGCCTCAAAACCCCTACTCTACATGGGACATAAGATATGTGCAACTCACTAGATCCTTCTTCCTTGTGTTACAACACTAATCCTCCTATTGTATCTCACAAGGAATTGTACTCAGCTCTACAAGTCTTACACAAAATTCACAAAGCCTTGATCACACAGATCCAACTCTTGACACTTAACCTACATCACATAGATATATCATCCCCCTCCTCTATATGGCCTATACATCTACATATACATACAAAATAGGCCTAAACATGGGTAAAACCATGGGCCGACATCCCATTCCTGTTACATATTCCCAAAAACCCAAAAAGGGGCCTAAAAGGGGGTCGAGATCCCGTGATCTCTTCTTAGTCTTGCACTCCTCCTTTGATAGGCTATTGAAGTTCTAAAATAGGTCAACATGAGCAAGAAATTCCCAAAACTTGGTCAAGGGCCAACACCATCAAACACTATCATTCCATTCTTAGTGCACTCTGTGATCTACCTTCTAGTTGTTACACTATTACTGAATGAATCTACTCTGATACCAATTGTTGGAATATTCACCATTACTGAGAGGTGGGTGAATAAGTATTGAGAACTTTTTACCAATTTCAATAACAACATTAATTTATCAATGATTCCATTCGCTTGTGATTGCATTTAACATATCATAAACATATAACCATAAACAATTCATTACATCATACACATCTACACAATACAACAATATTTTATGTGGAAACCCAAATGGGAGAAAACCGCATAATGGTTTATTATATATCAAAGATTTCATTCATAGGAAGCACCAACTTACAAATTCTCTAGCACCAACTAGAAGGAGGCTCCAACCCCCTATTTACAAACTCCAACCTAAAGGAGGCTAAAACTCCCTGAATTCTCCAGCTCCAAATGGAAGGAGGCTCTAACCCCCTGATTTACAGTCTCCAACCTGAAGGAAGCTCCAACTCGCTAGATTCTCTAGATCCAATTGGATGGAAGCTATGACCCCCTAATTTATAGGCTCCAACCTAAAGGAATATCCAACTCCCTATATTCTTCGGCTCCAACCAGAAGGAGGCTACAACCCCTTTTCCTCTCCCCTTCCTTCCACCCTGAAATATAAATGTAGACTCAACCTATCATTGCTACTTTCACTGTCACTATCACTGCCATTGTCACTATGACTACCACTGTCACTGTCACTGTCACTGCCACTGCCACTGCCACTGCCATTGTCACCATCACTACCACTTTCACTATCATTGATATACCATCATCAACCTATCACTGCCATTGATAATCACCATCAACGTGACCAGATCCACTCATAGATCATGTGCCAATATCGCCAAGATAATCTCTCACCATATACCAAGGTATGCCTCAAACATGTTCCATAACATCATCAAGATATGTGCCAAATATATATGCCACTATATACAAGATATGTACCAACAATATGCCTCAACAAATATGACTCAAACCATGTACAAAACATATACCATACATCCAAGATGTGCCTCAAAGAATATATCTAAATATCCAAAACATGTCTCAAGCATGTATCATAACATCAAGAAATAACCTTCAAAATTCATATAAAAAAATACCTTTGATTCTATAACAGACCTAGAGAATTATATCATAGCCATTCATACATTTTTCATCTTCAACAATAAGAGAATAACAACTCCATCAAACTTTACCTCAGTCTTGCATGACTAGTTTTTAGATTAGTCATAAACCATAACTTTCAACAAGAATAAATCTGTACCTGTAATGAATAAAGGTATGAAACTTGTAGCCAATATTATTGAATATATTATCTAAAATTCCTCCAATTTTCATTCCCTGAATCATCCCCAAAAATAAGTTATAGTGAAAATGACATACCTTGTTGAATTCTAGCCTATTCTAGAGAGAGAACTTGTAGAGAATTCCAAGCAATGAATATTTGATATCTGGTTCTTAAAAGAAAAAAAAAATACTATGGACGGTACCCTATCCAATGCAATGGGTCTCACCTAATTTGGATCCTCTTTGAAGCATTTACGACTGTTTTTCTCAGAACACTTGTTTGAGACTAGTAAAAAACCATATCTTCCATAGAGTGCATCTCAAACAATAAAACAACCCAAAAGATGAAAGGTTTACCACATGTACCTTGATATTTCTTCTCAACATCCTCCAATTTTCGTTGTCTGAAGAATTCTAGAAAAACAATTATATAGAAAATGGTAACATGACCTTTGAATAACATACCTTAAAACACATCATCACAAGACTTCATCCTCCCTTGGAATTTCACCCTTCTTCGCTTCATATTCCCTTTGAAATTCACCTCAGATGTCATTGGTTACCTTAAATAAAAATAACTTGATTTTATGTAATAAATGAACTCCTAGGTGCCTTATTTATACTATATCTAGCACCATCATTTTAGGGCCGACTTGACCAAAATAAAATTCCAAATAGTTTTTTAATGATTATTCCATTGGGGCCAACTTTACTAACAATATCCTTAATATTTATTTTAATAGTCATTGCAATGGGGTCAACTTGTAACTTCTTATTTGCAAAAATTTTTCTTCTTTTAATTAATTTGGGGCCGACTTGTCACTTCTTGTTACAATTGTTTAGGGTTTCTTAACCATACTTCAAGGCTTCCATCTTCAAGAGGGAATGTCTCCTCAACTGTGAGAAACCATGTAGCATACCACCTACCATTAGAAACCACATTATGATGAATATCCATATATGATGGTTGTGCATGCATTTACAATGTCCTTCACACTTGTTTTCTTCAAACACTTCATGCTTCATGACCACACCTCTGGGGCTTCTCAATGACTTAATCATTTAGCCATCTTTCCAAGGCTTCTTGTAGGGTTGACCAGGGTTGACATCAATGAAAACCAACTATCCAACAATATCACATGATTAGATATTTGTGATATTTTCTTTGTATGCTAGTGTTGGTTCTAGTGGTACAACACTTTGAAAACTAATTATACTATCACAGATTGATTTTAAAATAGAGCAACAAAATTGTCATGAAAATTAAGTACATGCAAGAGATGGGTCATAAAAGAGAAATGGCCATATATCCCTGGTAATACATTATTTGGAAAATATGATCATGATTCATATAAATGAGATCATTTTCCACAAAACCCATGTCCTGGATTTCGATGACTCGCCCTCATCTTCCCATAAATCATGTTCAAATATTGTTGTCTCACTTTTTCTACTAAATTTGACCTGGCCTTTGACCGTGAGCTAGAGGCTCACATGTGTGACCTAGGTGTGAATTAAATGACACACACCATGATAAAATTTGTATCTTCAAACTCCAAGTGGTCAAATCCCAACTATAAGGGTGGGAGTATGCTAGCGAATGATTTCAGGTACATGAAGTGAACTTGTGGTACAGGTGTTGGATTACTGAGAGGGAGGTTGAATCAGTAATAGAGAAATCTAATCCTTTTTAACCATATAATGCAAGTGTTATATCAATGCAGCATTATCATCCAATATTTACAGAGTAAATAAAAACTGAACAAATGAAGATTCATACACATACATAGTAAACCAGGTTTTTTACGTGGAAACCCAAAGCGGGAGAAAACCACATAATGTTTTTTCTTATATGTCTTGAAGAATTACATTCATTAGAAGCACCAACTTCCTTTGTTTTCCAACTACAAATGGAAGGAGGCTCAAACCCCCTAGTTTCTCAGGCTACAACCTGAAGGAAGCTCCAACTCCCCAATTCTCTGGCTACAACCAGAAGGAGGGTACAACCCCCTATGTTCTCTAGCTACAACCACCTGTCCTTCCCCCGTCCAAATTCCCTGAAATAGAAGTAGAATGATGGAACCACTATCACACTGTCACTGTAAGATATACTGTTGTAAAACTATACGAATAAACTTGCACCAAACAACCTGTACCATGTATCAACCATGCATCAACCTGTACCTCAATTTGTAATCAACCTGTACCATAAACAAGTGCATCAACCATGCACCAACTTGTACCAAAAAACCTATAATCAACTTGTATGATAAACTAGTGCATCAACCATGCACCAACCTGTACCTCAACCTGCAAACCTTCCTTGACTTTAACAACAAGTGACTAGCATTTTCATCAAACTTTACTTTAGTCTCACATGACTAGTTTTGGATTAGTCAATGAACCTAACTTGAAATAATCATAAAGATGTAACTGTAATGAATAAATATCTAAAAATAATACACAGTATTATTTAGTGTGTTTTGTGCAATTCCTCCAGGTGTCACTACTTGGAACCTCTCAGAAAAGGAGTTATAGAAAAAATGGCATACCTTGTTGAATTCTGGCTTATTTTGGAGAGCGAACTTGTAGAGCGTGCCCCACATGAAATATTTGTTGTATGTATCTAGAAATTTTACACATAATACTACGGAATGTACTCTAGCCAACACATTTTTTCTTATTGAATTTGGATATGTTATGAAGAAGTTATGATGTTTTTACCCAAAACCCATGTTTTATACTAGTTTCAGGACTAGCCACAAACCCTATTTTCCATGGAGTGTAACTTCAAAACTACAATGACCCACAAGCTGACATTAGTAAAAAATCTAATTGGATATGTTTCCTCAATGGCCTCCCAATTTCACATTTTGAATCATTCTAGAACAAATGTTATTGCAAAAAATGGTGAGATGACCTGTAAATAACATACCTTAGAAAGCATCATCAAAAGAATTTATCCTCCCTTGAATTTCAGCCTTCTTTTCTTCACCTTCCCTCTGAAATTCGGCTTAGATATGCTTTGGTTACCTCAGTCACCTATAGATATTCAATATTCTCAAGTGTGATTAAAATGAGAGAGCCTTGCCTC
>ML832618.1:76463-88786 GCA_009831015.1 Picea engelmannii
TGTTATTTAGAATTAAATTGATTGCATCTTCAATTCATTTGCACCATCTCCTTGTCTCTTCCAATCATATCCTTCAATTGTTTGATCCATTTTCTTGTGATAGTGTTACTATGTTTGGAACTTTGTATGTCTACGTGCAACCATTGTTAACATGTATTTCATATATTATTCCATTATATAATTCTCTGTAGAATTCATTCATCATTGTAATCCACACATCCTTACATTATTTTCCATTTCCACCCAATTCCAATTCTCTTCCAAACCCCGTCAAATTCACCCTCAATATGATTCCAATTTGTTTTGTTCCATACTTATAATTATTGTGCCTCAATTCAATCTTGTTAAACAACCATTTCCATCCATCAACCACTGCCAAACCCACCCAATTCACACTCTCATAAACACTAGATTATAAATGGTTTTAACACAAGTGAAAAACAATATATATATTTTTAACTATTAAGCATCATTTCCATTCATTTATAAAACATATATAATACAAAAAAATGAGGTTCCCTCTTATATGTGCCTCATTCCTCATTCATTATTTGGATAATCATTTTTCATATCACACTCAATCAATTCCCTCATTCCATTCCATCAATAAATATCTATCTTTTGACATTCTAATGTACTAGTTCCAAATTTAGTTTATAGAGACCAACTGCAGAAGATATTCCACTTTAGTTCTCCCTTGTTCACTCAACTCTTTGTGGAGGTCATTTCCTTTAAATGAATCATCTTGAAAAAAAAAAAATCATAACCTCTTTCCATTCCATTCTCTCACCTCTTTATTTTATCATTTTCTACTCCAAGGATTGATTGCGTTTTTTTAAGATACCATTATGTATACAATGTTTTGAATGCAAAAAATAAACAATGCCTCTTTCCTTATTAATTATTCTCAATAATAATTATAGTGTCCATCATTTTTAAGTACATATATAAGACCTCAATCACTCCTTATGTGTCTAATCTTCTGAAATATATTCATTCTCTTTTTGTCTTGTCATTGTTGTGCTCATTTGAAGAATGATCTCTGAGTTCTAACTACACTTCTTTGAGAATTGTTTCTAGATTGGTTTAATTTATTTATTTTAATTAGTTTGCCTTCATATTTGATTTCATTTAGTTACTTGTAGTTTCATTACAAAAAAAACATTGAAGGAGAGAAACACTAGTAAGCTACTCACAAAATATCGCATGAACATCCATGCATAAAAGATCGTGATCCGGAGCCCTTATAGCACTAAGTTTTTTTTTTATATCCTAGTGATAGGTCCTATGGTGATTTGTAATTTTATTACATTCTTAAGTGTGTTTTTCTGGAATTAGCTATTAGCATAGGCTAGATTATAGCTTTAGTCCTACATTTCATGTGCTTGCACCTCTAAGTTTACAAACACCCAATCGATAATTTAATGTCGATAAATTAGCTTATAATTTACTTGACATTTTTGGTGTCATTGTCGGGGAGGTGATAAAATGGATTAGAGCATAGGTAGGTTATTTTCACAAAAAAAAAATTGTAGCTACAATTTCAACCTGGCAGAGGAGAAGATGTAAGATGAAAAGGTGCCCTTACCTCAGAATTTATGAAGGTGTTATATTTCGACACATTCACTTTGGTGAGTTTATCCAAAGTCTATTTGTTTTCTTTCATGCAAGTAAGTTTCCTTTTATGCAAGTCTATCTTCTTTTAGCTTGGTTCATGAAAATAAGAGAAACCTAACTTGTGTGAACAGGTAACTTGGTGACAACATGATCTTAGTAGCACGATGGCACTTCAAGTACATGATTGGTTTCTTGAATTTTTTTTAAGTATGTTTCATTTTCATTTGTTCAATATTTTTAAAGTTTTTTGTGTTGTAAGAACCCTATACACTAATCCATGTGCAAGACAGGGATTACGAACCAATGAAGAAGACTTCAAGAATGTTCAAGAACTTGTTGATTAAAGGAGGATGTTACTCCAAGAGACTTCTCAAATCCTAGTAGCAACTGATGTCTCTGCCCGTTGGCCCTTGACCAAGTTTTGAAGAATACTTCGTCATATTTGACTGTTTGTGGGACTTTGACAGCTTGCCAAAGATGGAGAGCAACGCGAAGCGGAAATTAGGGAAACTAGACCTATTTTTGGGTCCCTCTAAGGGTTTTGGGTTAGTGTAATGGGAAAGGAATGTAGGCCCGTGGGTTCACCCACGTTTAGGCCCAATTTTATAATCTATAAATAGACACTTAGGCAATGTAAGAGAAGAGGGGAGAGAGTAGTACATCTATGTGATGTATAGTTGATGGCTTAGTGCCAGGACTAGATTTGTGTGATCAGATTTATCTTGTAAATGCTCTATGCATGATTGTAAGAAGCTCACAAGTTTTTTGTGATGGAGTGCAAGGAAGAAGGATCTAGAGAGCTGTGCAGATCTTTTGTCTTGTGCAAAGAAAGGATTGTTGAATCTTTGTGCTATAACTGCTTGATTGAGATAATAAAGAAGAATAAATTGTGGACATAGCCCCAGGATGGGGGTGAACCATAGTAAATTTTTGTATTGTGCTATGTGCTTTGACCCGATGTGTTTATCTCCTTCTTGGCTAAGTGCTTGATGTGATTGAATATATTTAGTTATTCTTTGTTCTTCTGAGATAGGAATGAATGTTAGATCTGATATGTAAGATGCTTAGTTCTTGATCTATGGAACCTAATCTATCTTGTTGTGGCTAAGTATTGAATTATCTTAGATCTAAGTACTCAATGTAATACTTTGTGTTATCTGGGAAGTGTTGTAAGGGTTCATTATCGATGGATAAACTATGCTATATGATTGCTAAGTGCTATAATCACAGATCTGTGTCCCAACTAAGGTTGCAGACATCTAAGTCCTACAACCACCCCTGCCTCTACCTCGGGTGAGACTTCATCTGCTTCGCAGGTGTTTCTGAAAGGGTCAATATTTAGGATTTTGTTGGTGTTCTCTTGAGTGTTGAACCCTGGGTCTTCCCCTGTGCCAACAAATGGTTATGTTGTCGAGACTTGAAGCTGTGATTGCTGGAAACTAAAGAAGAAAAAGATTTGTGTGAAATAATCTATGTGTGTAGATATGTTTCCCTAGTGCGTAGTATTCTACTTGACCTGTGAAGCTTTGTGCCAAAAAAGAAAGGTCATATCTGAAGGAAAGAGGTCAGATCTGCAAGAAAAGAGGTTGATACTGAAGAAAAGAAGTGAGATCTGAACACTTTGTGCTCTAATAAAGATAAAAGTAGAAATTTCTACAGAAAAGAGGTAAGATCTGTAAGCTCTAGCCTCTAGTAAAGGTAAGAATCATTCAAGTTTTAGATCTGAAAGCTTTGTGCCCTGTGGAAGCAAATAAGTGAAAATGTTTACTTCTAACGTATAGATTTAGGTATGCTTGAAAATTTTGTCTCAACTTAAAAACTAGAGCATTGTTAGATAAAAGAAAGTTTGATATGAATAGTTCTGATAGGAATAGTGAAAGATATGTTATACCTATGCATAGAAAGAGTTTTTGGACTAACCAATGGATGCAGGACCCTAGAAATAAAATTTTATAGGCTAGCCCTTATGATCCTAGAATGCAGTACAAAAAGAGTTGGGGATCATTGAAGAGAAAGAGAGGATTAACTCTTTTCTACAATTGCAGAAGACCAAGACATCTTGCTAAGGACTTCCCTGGGAGAAACCCTAGCTGCCTCTGTTGTAGAGCTATGGACCATGAAGTATTGGATTGCAGTAGAATGATTTTTAGACTTGAAAAGATGAATATGGAAAAATAAAACTCTGAAGGAGATCAAGAGACTAAAAATATAGAAGAACCCCAGAAAGAATCAGAGATCATGTTACTGAAAATAAAAGAAACCCTAGATGACCATAAGGATGTCAGTTTGTTAGAGATCTTCAAAGAAAAGTATAAAATCGAAGTAAGCATAGGAGACTTTGAAATTGACTGTGCTCTAGATGAGGGAACACCAATGAAAATTATGACAGAAAGCACTTGGGAAACCCTAGGAAGGCCTGCTCTGGTCCCTTCACTAGGAACCATCGGATTGTTTAAAAGAAAAATGGTAACCCTATGTGGTAGAATTACCCAGATAGTTATGAGTACCCTTGGAACTTTGAAAGAGGAAGAATTCGAAGTTATTAAATTTATTTAGGACCATGCCCCATTTCCATCTTTGTTAGGTAGGATCTGGATTGAAAAAGACCAGATCTGGAGAACAAAAAAAAGGGATGCTCTAGAACAGAAGAAGCAAGAACTCATGGAATTTATGTCTAGAAGGATCTCCTACTTGATGAAAGAACAAGAGGACATACCTAAGCCATTAAACACCAGGGACTTGGGTATCAAAGTTATAAGATCATTAGAGGAACCACAGAAGACCAAAATACCTAATCCATATGATGAAGGAGTATTACCTTTGGATCTTAAGAAAGAACCTAAGCAACGCGAAGTGACTATGTCAAGAGAAGATAAGAATTAGAATGGAAAAAGGATGAATGATACAAAGATTACTGGTAAAAAGGATAGGAAGATAAGTAAGAAGAGGGCCAAAATAGGAAAGTTACAGAAGACTCCAAAGGAAATGTCACAGAAGGAAAAATCACAGGAATCGAGCTTCGTCAGGATATCAGAACAACGACCTATGGCACTTTGCCATGGCACGAAAATATAGACGTTGGAATCTGATATAACCATTCAACTTCCTCCTTGAATGAGTCAAAACACCTTTATGGCTCACCACTAGACTGTTAGACCACGCCATATGGACAAAAAATCAGTTAATGCAGCCTCTTATCCATTGCAAGTCGACCATTGCTAAGTTTCCCTACTTAGTTCGTCGCACCACACATCGAAAATACTTTTTCTAAATGAGAATTTGAGCCTAGAACTTGAGATTAATTCACCCTGTGATCATTGCCTTGTTCCCATACTATTCATCGTAGTCTCTGAATTCATTTTCACACTTGAGCTGGTGGACGCAAGCTTGTATGTCAGACGATCTCAACGTTGTTGAGAAAGTAGTTGAAGAAGTTTGTATTAACTTAATGGCTGAGAGAATCATGTCAGAAAGAAGGATGTCTTTAAGTGTGCAAGAATCATCAATAGGAGGAGTCCAAGATTCTCCCTCCACTACTCGTGGAGAAGGACCTTCCTGAACCACGACCGAGACAAGAACAAAGCACATAGATGATATTGCAAATCCAGGCTGATCCCAGACATTCTATCGGTTTACATACCACCTTTGAGTGGCATGATTAACCATGACAGTGTAACTAGAGAGTTTGAGTACACCTTGATCACTGTGTATCTTCCGAAAGGGGTGCACGCAGTATGTGCTGACCAGGATAAGCTCGCAGAACTGAAATTTAATGATTTTAACCTTGGAGATCGCAAAACCTACAACATGTTAGCTTGGCATAAGTAATTAACCAAGACCAAAGGCAGAAATCCTAAGATTGTCCCATAGTCCTAGACCCAGAACCTCATGCAGTCCACATTTCTCAATGTAATGAATATCCCTCACTTCGGCAGACACCAGGAAGTCAACGCATGTGTCAAGTTGTTGTTGTCTTTCTACCATGACATATACTTATGGTTGGACCACCGCATCACTGTGGATCTGAATCTGATCAATCAGATCACAGGACTTAGCATGAAAGGCCCTGACCCACAGGACTTTTACCCAGGAAAGACCTTAGACTGAGCACTAGCACAACTGATAAAAGAAACTTATGGCGATGTAGAGAAAGATATGTGAGGCTACAAGGTAGTCTCTATCCAGAGTAGTGCAGTGTGCCTTTCCTATCAGCGGATCGCGAGAAAGTTAGTTCATAAGAACATACCAACACAGGTGACTAGCTTCATAGTTGACCTCGCAGGGAAGTGTGTCGAGGGACTACAGATGAATTGGGCACAGTATCTTGTAAACCAGTTGGAGATGGATTGTAGAGGAGCATAAGACCAAGGGTATGAGTTCCACTTTAGTTGGTTGCTCATAATCATTGCTTTCATCGCTTGGGCACTACCATAGGGAGCCACTTTTCTGAATATCACACCTTTCAAGACACTAGCCGCGAAGTTATGTACGTTGTGGTACTCCAGTGACATGAACAAGCAATGGCGGTCCAATGTTTCCTTCCACACCCATTTCAACCAATTGAAGAATGCAATTCAGTCTACACCATGAATCACCCCAAATGTACTTCATAGGTTTAGACCTTTGATGAAATTCAGCGCAGACCACCATTTCACCTATATTACAGCGCGTGGTGATGAGCATAAACAACAGCTCCAATCCTACTACAAGCTAACAAAAGATGACTTGGAGGATATTACCAAGGAATGGTTGGCAGACCTCCTTGTTGCAGTGGACCCCGTAGACATGTCCGACGAGGAAATCCCTGAATCTATGTCAGATACACCTGGGCCAAGAAAGACTAAGAAGGATGATGAAGTTGAATATGTCCCTATCATGTCCATGAAGACTACTTCAATCTCACTTGCACAGGGAGGTGATGGTGACAAACTAGGTGGCACAGAGGTTGAGAAAAACAGAAGAAAGGTTACTCCATCTAGAGAGGAGGAGGATCCCTCCATGAAAAGAAAGATTACACCACCAAAACCCTCCTCCCGAAAGAAAGCTAAGGCCACCCAGACCACACTTAAAACTACTCTTACCCTGGATGACTTTGAATTCTTAATTGTTGTGATGCATGATGTTTCGCTAGAGCTCGTAGAAAAGTAAGAAGCAAAGCAGGAGGAGATATTCAATTGAATCAAGGGTGAACTCCAAGAAATGCAACAGGCACTCCAGTCTAGCTGAGCAGTTTCTATAGTGGCCTTGATAATTGGAACATTAGGAACAGGTGATGAGCCCACTCATATACACCAGATTGTTGATCAATTCGAAGCTCACCTTTGACGAGCCCAATAAGACACAGCACAAGCCACCCAGGATTTGATACAAGCACAGAAAGAACTTCTAGAACAATGAAGTGAGGAAGAAGAGGAAAATATTTCCTTGAAAGCAAAGTGTGATGAAGAAAAGGCACAGTTTCTATCATATCAAATTGAAGTACAGGAAAGGGTTCACAAAGAACTTCACTCTATGACAGTCATAGAAGTGAATATGGAAGACCGTCTCCCATAGTAGGTGACCCAACTGGAAGAAGTAATCCAGCAACTCCAATGCGCATCACCGATTTGGAGCTTCTCACCATGCCCGAGACCCCCAATAAATAAGATATCTAAGAGAGGCCATTGATCGAAGCGCAATTGGCCGATTAAAAACCGTTTCCTTGGAATGCAAGCAACTGAGCACTAGAAGCACCCAAACATAAGAAACCCTTGCAGAGAATCCATAATTGCAGACATTAGAGGCACAACTCCAAGAAGCAAAGAAGCATGCAGACATGCTACAGACGTAGATAAAGACTTTGACCCCAGTCAAAAGAATTAAGAGGTTCACAGAACAACGCACAGCCCAGCAACAGGTACATATGTTGCAAAGTAAAGTGATGGAAGTCTCCCAACAACTTTAACCAATCCAAGAAAAAGGCATGCCAACTATTTGTTGAACTTCAAAGCCATGGAGATGAACTCGAACAGGTTTTCATCACTGCACAACAATGCCTGGAAGGACCACTCAATGACACAGTGATCTAGGAATTCACTGAGCAAGAGGATGTCTCACTGCAGTAGGTCAAAGCAGCTTGAGCCAAGCTCGAGGCATTCAAAGCAGAATTGATCAAACCAGAGTGACTCGGGATGAGTTACAGGTGAGTGTTGGGGGGCTACTGGCCCTTGACCAAGTTTTGAAGAATACTTGGTCATATTTGACCATTTTTGGGACTTTGACATCTTGACAAAGATGGAGCACAACATGAAGTGGAAATTAGGGAAACTAAACCTATTTTTGGGTCCCTTTAAGGGTTTTGGGTTAATGTAATGGGAAAGGGATGTCGTCCTGTGGGTTCACCCACGTTTAGGCCCATTTTTGCAATCTATAAATAGACACTTAGGTAATGTAAGAGAAGAGGGGAGAGAGTAGTACATCTATGTGATGTATAGTTGATGTCTTAGTGCCAGGACTGTATCTGTGTGATCGGATGTATCTTGTAAATGCTCTGTGCATGATTGTAAGAAGCTCGCAAGTTGTTTTTGCTAAAGTGCAAGGAATAAGGATCTAGTGAGTTGCGCAGATCTTCTATCCTGTGCAAAGCAAGGATTGTTGAAGCTTTGTGCTATAACTGCTTGACTAAGATAATAAAGAAGAATATCTTGTGGATGTAGCCCTAGAGTGGGGGTGAACCATGGTAAATTTGTGTATTGTGCTCTGTGCTTCGACCCAATGTCTTTATCTCTTTCTTGGCTAAGTGCTTGATGTGATTAAATAGATTTCAATATGATTTGTGCTTCTGAGATAGGAATGAATGTTAGATTTAATATGTAAGATGCTTAGTGCTTGATCTGTGGAACCTGATCTATCTTGTTTCCTCACTGCGATACTCTATGCTATCTGCGAAGTGTTGTAAGGGTTGAATATTGATGGATAAACCATGCTAGATGATTGCTAAGTGTTATAATCATAGATATGTGTCCCAGCTAAGTTTGCAGACATTTAATTCCTACAAACACCCCTACCTCTACCTTTGGTGAGACTTCATCTTCTTCGTAGGTGTTTCCAAAAGGGTTGGTAGTTAGGGTTTTGTTGGTGCACTCTTGAGCGTTTAACCCTAGGTCTTCCCCTGTGCCAACATTGCCTCTCAGAAGAGAAAATCCTGACCACAATCAGGAACATACCTACCTCTCTGGAAGTGATAGAAGAACAAAATTTCCATGAGACACATCGATAAGAAGATCTGGAAGCCTTATTTGATCACCCTTTCCAAATTTTCAAGGAAGCCAGGAATCGTGGACCCAAATCGATGTAGAGAAACCATAAGAACCTAAGTTCAAGGAGTTCCTAACATTCCTATCATTTGATCCCCTTTGTACTCAAGAGACCAACCATCCAATAGTAGGATATTTGCATGGCATGGTAGAACAAGATATGCAAAGTGGTCCAAATGAGAAATTTAACCAAAAGCATCATGACTATATTGAATGTTGGTTCCAGATGACTATCAGGTTGAAGCACCACTTTCTTCTTCAAAAATTCTTGACATCTTATCATACCAAGCAATTGGTATCTCATGCTCTGGTATACAATAAATGATATCTTTCAAACCTGAGAATGAATATATCTGTAATCTTGTTATGCATATGGATTCATTGGAAATACTCCTACACTTGAGAAATAAACTTCCTTTTTTTAAGCAGAGTACGATAATGTAATAAATAAATAAAATAGTAAATAGAAAAATAAGTCCATTTGTTAAATCCATTTTACTAGCGCAACTAGACATGAGTTTTGCTTGAAAACTAGGAAACTGGCAGGAAATGTTCATAATAATTTATGTAAGTTTATGTTATTTCAAATCTTGTATTATATTCTTCAAATCATTTATGTCTTGTACTTGCGTCGACTGATGTGGGATTCCATAAGGCCCACCTTCCAACAAATCTTGTCCCATCGACTCCAATACATCATCTAAGATCCAGGTTAGAGAATGTAAAAGTACCTTGGAGTCTACATGCCTTAATGGAAGATTGAATAATTCAAAATCATGGGAATACATCAATGTCCATTGATCTTCAAATCTTGTAGGTGACTCGACATCAACACATCCATTCGTGCCCATCGAGATGCATTTAGGTATCTTGACACTCATTAACATCATTAGCATGTTGTATTGCATTGATTAACGACATACATTAATTGTCGGTAATCGAATGATTTATTTCTATGTTCAACATCAAGTAAATCCATTCACATAGATTGAATTGTACCAATAGAAGATAAATGATGAAGACTATATGATTTCATGGTATCAACAAAATATTGCAACAATTTGTTTTCTTGTAGTTGCATCTTATAATAAACTAATACCACTCAGTCTTAAATATTTTGCATGAGGAGATGCAAACCCTTGGGTTTGGGGGATATCTTCAAATCCCTTCCAAATATTCAAAGTATATTTTCAGTATCTTTATCATTACTTCAATTCATCTTATCTAGATCCAGTTCATCCTCTATAAATCAACCTCTTTCAATAGATCAACTTTAGTTCTCTCTCATATTCTCAACAGTTCCCAGCTGTGCTCACTCTCATTTTTAGTCTTTAGTCAACATGCATTAGATCCTTCATTTTCGGTTGGTATCCCATCATAATTCAAACAAAAGTTACTTGAGGTAAAACATGTATAAATCTCTTTAATTAACTAAGAATTTGAAAAACATGATGCATAACCACTATTACCCACTCCATATTTTACTACACATTATCACCCCTTACAAGTACCATCACCACTACCAAGCAAATTTCCATTTTCACTCCACCATTCATAATAAAATCTACACTCTGATTATAAGCCCAAGCAATGAAAAGAAATTTTGTGGCATACAAGTACAAATACAAACCAAAATTCATAATGTCTTATCCTTATACATCATAAAACATTCTTAATTCATATTAATGTTCTAAATAAGATTATGAAGTCATTGTTTCCTATCCAAGCAAAGAACCACACATAAATATTGGTCTCGGAATGAAAGTAAAGTACAAAGTATAAAAGTTCCAAAGTTCATGTTCATACTTCCACCATATTCATCATTTCACAAGCCATTCTCCACTCATACCATTCTATTTCTCTTTGATGACTCATATCTTGCTTGTACTCAATTTTCATGACAATTTTATTACTCTGTTTTAAAATCAATCTGTGATACTATAATAAGTTTTTAGAGTGTTGTACCATAAGAACCAACACCTGCATAAAGAGAAAATATCACAAATATCTACTCATGTGATATTGTTGGATAGTTGGTTTTCATTGATTTCAACCTTGGTCAACCCTACAAGAAGCCTTGGAAAGATGGATAAATGGTTAAGTCGTTGAGAATCCCAAGAGGTGTGGTCATGAAGCCCAAAGTGTTTGAATAAAAAAAAGTGTGAAGGACATTGTAAATGAATGCACAACCCTCATATATGGATATTCCCCATCATGTTGTTTCTAATGGTAGGTGGTACGCCATGGGGTTCCTCATGGTTGAGGAGATATGCCCTCTTGAAGATGGAAGCCTTGAAGTATGGTTAAGAAACCCTAAACAATTGTAACAAGAAGTGACAAGTCGACCCCAAATTAATTAAAAGAAGAAAATTTGTTGCAAACAAGAAGTTACAGGTCGACCTCATTGCAATGAATATTAAAATAAATATAAGGATATTTTTGATAAATTTGGCCCCAATGGAGTAATCATTAAAAAACTATTTTGAATTTCATTTGGGTGAAGTTGGCCCTAAAAAGACGGTGCCAAATATAGTATAAATAAGGCACCTAGAAGTTAAATTGTTACATAAAATCAAGTTATTTTTATTTGAGTTAACCAAGGAGATCTAAAGTGAATTTCAGAGGGAATGTTAAGTGAAGAAGGGTGAAAGTATAAGGGTGGATGAAGTCTTGCGATGATGTGTTATAAGGTATGTTATTTAAAGTTCATGTTACCATTTTTATATAATTTCTTTTTTATAATTATTCGGATAGAGAAACTTGGAGGTTTTTAAGAAGACATATCAAGGTATTGTTGATGTTTTATGCCATTATTATAGTTCTTTTCATTTCAATATATAAGAGCATAATAAGAACAAGATCACTGAGAAATACACATTCACAAGAGACACAACATTTATCCTGGGAAACCCTCTAGGGGAAGAAAACCTAGTAAAACTTCCTTATCATAAATAGCTTAAACAATGTTCAAGAGATAACTCAAACCAATACAGAAAGTCCTCCCCAAGATATGCGCCACTCTTCTCCTCCTCTCTCTGGTAATTGCAGCTTTCCTCATAAGAGAAATGAGCAAGTGAGTTGTGTGTTTGAAGTGAGGCGCTGGCCTCTTATTTATACAAGACTGGCACATTTGAAAGGTCACAACTGGCAGGGCTGACCTCTCACTCTGGGTGGGTAAGCCCACCTTTAATTAATTCTAGGTCTTCCATAATAACTATTGGGGCCGACTTCTTATTCTTCCCTTTGTAATTTTCCGATGACCAATCCACAAAAGGGGATTTGGTCCTTATACAATTACCGACATGATTAATCCACAATGGGGATTAATCCAATAACAATAATAATAATAATAATAATGACATGATTAATCCGCAATGGGGATTTAATCCAATAATAATAAGAATGCTCTTT
>ML832618.1:88836-104216 GCA_009831015.1 Picea engelmannii
CCACAATGGGGATTAATCCAATAACAATAATAATAATAATAATAATGACATGATTAATCCGCAATGGGGATTTAATCCAATAATAATAAGAATTCTCTTCCCAGTTACATTATTTAAACACTCCCCCTTAACAAGAAGGTTATTCTTCATCAGCATCAGATGAGAGAGGTCTACATCATCAGTGGCATATGGAGGACAATATCGTTAATATCATCTTGAAACATTGGTTAGCATATTTATGATTCATTGGAAGTTTTCTTCATCAGCATCATCATCATTCTTGAAGGAATGCTATCATCATCCGCATCAAATATGTATCAGTAAAAATGATACCTCATCACAGCACTAGGTTGGCACATCACAATACTACACTAGCTCAATGTCACAGTGGTTAAGTTGGTAGCTCAGTGTCAGTCACATGTTGCTTTACGTCTAACAACTAGGTCAGAAGCAAGTAATATCATCATCTCTCTTTATGTCTAACAACTAGGTCAGAAGTGAGGAATCACAGTGTCATACTTTACGTCTAACAACATGGTCAAAAGCATGGATCATCTTGCTTTACATATAACAACGAGGTCAGAAGCAAGGAACACATCAACATCTCGATTTACGTCTAACAATGAGGTCAGAAGCGAGGAATCATCTTGCTTTACGTCTAACAACTAGGTCAGAAGCAAGGAATCAACGACGTCATTCTTTACATATAACAACTAGGTCAAAAGCATGACTCATCTTGCTTTATGTCTAACAATGAGGTCAGAAGCAAGGATCACATGGCATCATGCTTTACGTCTAACAACGAGGTCAGAAGAATGACTCATCTTTCTTTACATCTAACAGCGAGGTTAGAAGCAAGGATCACACGGCGTCATGCTTTACATCTAACAGTAAGGTTAGAATCATGACTCATCTTGCTTTACGTCTAACAGCGAGGTCAGAAGCAAGGATCACATGGTGATCCGTCAGGATTTTTCGAAATGACTATGGTTGAGTTTTTATTGGCATGCATTTATTAACCATTGGGAAAACTTTAACGAAAGAGCGAGAAAAGAGAATGAATTATACAGCCATAGACATATATGCAAATCTGAAATGCAATAAAGAACAACAAACCATAATGCACAAATTTGATAACGGAGTTCGGCAACTTTGCCTACGTCTCCGGGCCTTTTCTCTGTGAGGGAGGCTTTTTTATTTCTTTTCAAAAGCTTATTAGTACATCTTTACAATGTCTATTGGATTCTATACTGATTTGGTATTGTTCGCCATGATCTCTATAATCTTGCACAACTTACGGCACCTGAAATGGATGTCCCGAGCTCTCAGAAATCGTCCGACAACATCTCTACCTCAACAGCTTCCTTGCCTCAAACTGGCTTAGACCTGGCTTTGCCTTAGCATCTCTGCTCTCCAAAACCGTCCAAAATCTCTCCAAAGGCTTCCAAACTCTGACCCAATGGCCTCAACATGGCCTTGATTAAATAGTTGGAAAAGTTGGTTTCAATCTCCAACTTCCTCCCAAGAATTAGGCTCTAAAAAAAAGCCCAATAACTCCCTATTAAGAGTTAATTACATTAAATAATAGCAAATTGGTTTAAAAAAACCACTTGCAAACTATAATATAGTTACAAATTTTAGGCGCAGCCCCTTCTCCTGGGCGCGGCCCCTTTGACAAGGTCATATGGCAGCTATTACATATGCCCACGGGTTTAAACGTAACATAACCATAACCGTTTAACCACATATTAAACAAAACCACGTGCCAATATCCTTGTTTACATGGTCACATAGGCGTATGTTTGGAACCGTGGTCTAACACCTATAACCGCGCCAACTGCTGTATCAACCCCTCGTTGGTGGTCCTGTCACATGATCGGGCACGCTGAGGGCTGGGGCTTAGGCCCCGGCCTTTTTTTTCGCCGATTCAAACCCTCATACAACATAAATAAAATATATGCCGCCCACATATCAAGAAACACCGGCGGGCATAGTGGTTGGCGGACTTTGTTTAAAAACTTGGCGGGTAGGAGAGGTTCGAGGTTTGAATCCCCTGGGCCACAAGTATTTTTGCTCATTGGATAAACCCGGGGTGCCACGTGGCAGCCCGTGATTGGGCCACGTCAACTTCCGTACTGCCACGTCGCTTGCCACGCGTCACTTCCGTACGTCAAGTCAGCACTGCCACGTCAGCGCCGTACGACACGTCATCCTTGCCACATCATCGTGCCACATTGTCTACTGACGTCACCCTGCCACGTTTCACCCTTTCAGTGGTGACACGTGTCACTTTGAGATTGGTCCAACTGTGTGCCTGAAAATGCCAAATTAGCCTGACACGTGTCACGCTCTGGAGCCACCACGTGTCCTGTACGAAATCTGCCATGTCATCGTATGGACCTGCCACGTGTCATCCTCTGGTGATGCCACATCAACTGTATAGACCTGCCACGTGTCGCATGTACGGACGTGCCACATGTCCCTGTACGGACTATACGGACAGGTACAGTGAACATCCCAAAATTTTGCCTGTTTGGCTCGGCGGACAGAATGCGATATCTTCTTCATACGGACTCCGTTTGAGATAAAAATTATACCACCGGAATCAGGAAGATGAGCCAGACGCAATGGTGTTGGTTTCGTCGAATTCCGGGAACTTTCATTTTTGAGCATTTTTCATGCCCTGACAGCCTTCTGAATCCGATTTCGGATCACATGGCATCATGCTTTACGTCTAACAATGAGGTCAAAAGCATGACTCATCTTGCTTTACATCTAACAACGAGGTCAAAATCAAGGAATACATCTACTCCCCCTTTCAGGGAGGGTCCTTTTGGGCAATGCCAATCTTATCTCAAAAGTGTTCAAACTTTACACGAGATAGAGGCTCAGTCAACACATCAACAACCTGTTCATTCATGCTAATGTACTGGATCTTCAAGGCTCCTCTCTGTACCATGTCGCGGATGAAATGATAGTGGATCTCTATGTGCTTTGACATGTCATGGAACACAAGATTCTTTGTCATTTTAATGCATCTTTGATTGTCACATAGAATCATGGTTGCTCTCATCTCCAAATCAAATAGGCATGTCAGCAACGTTCGAAGCCATATAGCTTCGTAGCTAGCAGAACATGCGGCAATGTACTCTACCTCCACTGTGCTAAGAGCAATACTGGATTGATTCCTACTCTGCCATGAGATCATAGTTGATCCCAATCTGAAACAACATCCAGAAGTGAGTTTTCTGTTAGCAACACTTCCTACCCAATCTGCATCAGTATATCCACTCAGTTTGAAGTCATGATATCCATCATAGTTGAGACCATAATCCACTTTACCTTTAAGGTACCTCATCACATGTTTTGCATCCACTAGATGAACACGTCTAGGCTCTACCAGAAACTGACTCAAGGTGTTCACTGCAAAATAGATGTCTAGTCAAGTGTTCGCCAGGTACATCAGTGATCCAATAATCTGTCTATACAGAGTGGCATCTATCAAATCTGACGAAGTATCGACCAATGGCTTCATCTTTGCTTCCATGGGTGTATTCATGGACTTGCATTATAGCATGTCAAATCTCTTTAATATTTCAACCGTGTACTTCCCCTGGTTAAGGAAGATTCTTTCTAGACTCTACCATACCTCAAGACCTAAGAAGTAATGCATTAGGCCAAGGTCTTTCATTTCAAATTCTACGACAAGTCTCTGTTTACATTCAGTGATGAGATTTTCTTCTCCAGTTAAGAATAAGTCATCCACATACAGTAGTAATATTACTGGTTCATTATCCATGATATTGAAGTAGATATTTGAGTCTACTTTACTCTTGGTAAAGCCTAAGCTCGTCAAGAAACTATCTATACAACCATACCAAGCTCTGGTATCTTGCTTCAATCCATATAAGGCTTTCTTCAATTGGTAGACATGAGACTTCCTATCTTCAACCTCAAATCCATTGGGTTTCTCTATATACACTTCCTCTTTGATAACACCATTCAAGAAAGTTGTCTTCACATCCATTTGGTGCAGCTTCCACTTCATCTTGGCAGCAAGAGCGATAATGGTTCTGATCGAAGTGTATCTGGCCATAGGAGAAAATGTCTCTTCATAGTCAATACCTTCCTTCTGGGAAAATCCATGAGCAAAAAATCTTTCTTTATATTTCTCAATACTTCCATTAGCAGCATGTTTTATTTTGAAGAGCCATTTTGATGATACCACATCCTTACTTTTTGGTCTAGGAACTATTTCCCATACATCATTCTTTATTATGGATTGGTATTCCTCTGTCATGGCATCTGCCCATTCCTTCTTATGGATGGCCTCTTCAAAGCATGTGGGTTCTTCATCAAGTAAATTGCACATCAAAGTTGTGTAACTGGAGAATGGCTTTGGTCTTTTCACCTATCTCATGGTTCCTTCTGGAACACCATACTTCTCTCCATCTTGAATAAGCTCTCTTTCCCAATCAAGCTTTCTTTTATGGGAGAAGGTCATTTGAGGAGGCTCCTAAACTTCTGTCATATCATGATATTTAGGAGTCTCCTCATCAGGGGAAGCTATGACTTCCCTTACAGGTTCTGCAGCTCTGGGAACTTCCCTCACAGATTCTGTCATCCTGGGATTTACAGGTTCCTCTTCATACATTTCTTCAAGATGGCATCTTCTGAATTTCTTAAGTGCTTCTTATTCATCAAAGGTCACGTTCTTGCTGATATCAATATGGTGGTGACCAGGTATGTAGATTCTGAAGGCCTTGGATACCTCACAGTATCCCACAAATATTCCCTTCTTTCCGGAGGGTTCTAGCTTGTTTCTTTTCTCTTTCAATATATGGATAAACACTGGACAACCAAATATTTTGAGATGGCTTACCTCTGGCTTCTTTCCAGTGAACATTTCTTCTGGGGTCTTGAACCCAAGTGCACTATGGGATAGTCTGTTCTGCACATAAACAACTGCCATAGTTGCTTCTTCCCATAAGCACATAGGAAGATCTTGATTGTGAATCATGGTCTTTACAGCTTCCATAATCGTTCTGTTCTTCCTTTCAGCTACACCATTTTGTTGAGGATTATAGGGAGTAGTTAGTTCCCTCTTTATCCCGACATCTCTGTAGAAGCTTATGAAATCCTTCGAGGTATATTCTCCTCCATTATCTGACCTGAGTATCTTAATATTTCTTTCGAAAATATTCTCTATCAAGGCTTTGAATTCCTTGAATTTACTGAATACTTCATCTTTAGATTTTAAGAAATATATCCAGGTCTTACGAGAATAATCATCAATAAATGATACATAGTATACATACCCGCTAATGGAGGATGATGGAATTGGGCCACACATGTCTGAATGGATGAGCTCCAATGCTCCTTCTTATTTGTTGTCCCTCTTTGGAAAGGGGTTCTTGATGTTCTTCCCTTGCGCACATCCATTGCATATGCCTTCCTGATCAACCTTGAGTTCTGGTAAACCTATGACAACTTTGCATATGTAAGGTAGCACCTTGTAGTTGATGTGGGCCAATCTTCTATGCCAAAGTTCACTTGAGTTTTTGATGGCATGGGTCATAGCAGTTTCTGGGTGACCCTTCAGCTTATATAAACCATTTTATTCACTTCCGATGACAATTGCTTCATTTAAGGTTTCTCCCTTAGCCCACATAAGAACTTCTCCACCTATGCAGGCACCTCTATATCCTTTCTTGTCTAAAGATGATATGGAGAGTAAGTTCTTCTTTAGGCCCGGTACATAGAGTATGTCCTTCATTGTTATTGAGTTTTCTGAATCTAGCTTGTAGTTTGATTCTCCTATTCCCTTTATGGGATATTGATAATCATCTCCAAGAGTTACTTTATGAGACAACTTATTTTCTAAAATACAAGAGAGAGTGTTTTTCTTACCCGTCATATTCTTTGATGCACCACTATCAATGAGCCATGTGTCCTCTCTAGGTGATACAGATCATGAGAGAGCTGAGATCAAGACATGGCCCTTAATCATATTCATAGGTGGTTCTTCATCTTCATCAATGTGAGCATGTTGCCTTTTGTGCTTCCTCTTGTACTCTTCTCTTCTGACTGGACAATTATTCACCTTGTGTCCCATCTTATCACAATGATAGCATTGTATAGATGAGAGATCCCGTCCCTTGCATTGTCCTTTCTTCTGAAAATTTCTTGAATGAGATTCTTGGTTGTTGAACTCATTTGATGGTTGTGGTTCTCTATGAGATTCCGTTTTGAAGTAGGGCTTCTTCCTTCCTCCTTTTGTATGAGTAGCTAGTGCTTGATCATCGTCCCTTGCTAGTAGTGCTTCACAGTTGGCTACCCTTGTCTCTTCTTGGGTGCATTCTTCCCATAGTCTTTCAAACTGTAGTTTTTCCTTTCTGCCACATACTGACTGGATGAAATCATCCCAAGGTATTGCGAGACCATTTAGGGTGGTTATTACAAATTCATCTTTGTCGATGGTGTCTCCAATTGCTTTCAACTATTCTTTTATTTCGGAGATTCGGAAGAAATATTCTTGAATCATTTCTCCTTTCTACATCTTGGTATTCTTCAACTGAGTTCTTAGATTCATATTTCGATTGATGTTCTTTCCTTCATATAGTTTTCTTATAGCATCAAACATCTCTTTCGAGGTTTTCTTTGATGATACATACGAGATCAGGTGGTCTTTGATTGAATCTGCAATGATTCTCTGAGCCTTGATTGAGTCCTTCTGATGCTTCGCTTTCTCTACGACATCTTCAAGTTCCTCTACTTCTTCTTTGATAAATATTGATAGGTCATTCTCTTCAAGGATTAGACCAATCCTATACTTCTAGGCACGAAAGTTGTTTATGCCTTCTAATTTCTCAACAAGCTTTATGCTTGCAGACATCTTGTACTTTCGACAACAAAAATAACCAAAATTTGAAAATGATCGAAATCAAATTTTGACCTTACCAGGACATGCACTTGGCTGAGGCAAGTAGGCTGGTGTCCTTAGATCTGAGAAAATCCAAATTTTACCCTGTCAAATCTGATCTGCGGATTTCTGGACTAGTGCTTATGGTACTTCTGGTACTGGTTTTCTGGTACTTCTGGTACTCTGGTGAAACTAGGGTTTCACTTTTCGGGAGATCCAACCACTGGAAATGTGCACTCTAGGTGCCAAATTGATCCTAGGGGGAGGGCGTAGCTTTCTAGGAGGTTAGGGGGGCTGAAAAGAGATACTTTTTCAAAACCCTAATTTGCAGGTGTTGCAACAGTGATGTTTTTCTCTTGCAAATAGTGTTTCCTTCAGGTTGGCTCTGATACCATGTTAATTTTTTATGCCATTATTATAGTTCTTTGCATTTCAATAGATAAGAGCATAATAAGAACAAGATCACTGAGAAATACACATTCACAAGAGACACAACATTTATCCTGGGAAACCCTCTAGGGGAAGAAAAGCCAGCAAAACTTCCTTACATAAATAGCTTAAACAATGTTCAAGAGATAACTCAAACCAATAAAAAGAGTCCTCCCCAAGATATGCGCCACTCTTCTCCTCCTCTCTCTGGTAATTGCATCTTGCCTCATAAGAGAAATGAGCAAGTGAGTTGTGTGTTTGAAGTGAGGTGCTAGCCTCTTATTTATACAAGACTGGCACGTGTGAAAGGTCACAATTGGTAGGGTCGACCTCTCACTTTGGGTGGGTAAACCCACCTTTAATTAATTTTGGGTCTTCCATAATAACTGTTGGGGCCGACTTCTTATTCTTCCCTTTGTAATTGTCCAATGACCAATCCACAAAAGGGGATTTGGTCCTTATACAATTACCGACATGATTAATCCACAATGGGGGTTAATCCAATAACAACAACAACAACAACAATAATAATAATAATGACATTATTAATCCACAATGGGGATTTAATCCAATAATAATAAGAATTCTCTTCGCAGTTACATTATTTCAACAGGTACTTGTGGTAAAACTTTCAATTTCTGGGTCATTTTATTGTTTGAGATACACTCTAAGGAATATAAGGTTTTTTACTAGTCTTGAAACTAGTCTCAAACATGTGCTCTAAGAAAAATAGTCATAACTGCTTCAAAAAGAATCCAAAATATGTGAGACCAATTACATTGGAAAGAGTAAATTCCATAGTATTTTTTATTTTAAGACCATATATCAAATATTCATTATGGAATTCTCTACAATTTCACTCTCTTTAATAGGCCAAAATTCAATAAGGTCTACCATTTTCACTATAACTCCTTTTCTTCCTGGTATCAAAGTTTTTTTTTGGGTCATTTTTTTAAATGTAATAATTTTGGACATAAATATTTGGATTGTAGAGTGTATGGTAGAAATGTTCAAGAAATATATTCTTATGTCCCCCCCCACAATATTGAATGTTACAAATTACAAAACTATGGATACATAGCTCAGAATTGTAGAAGAATGATGGAGACTTACATGAAGGAAAACACTCATGTAAGATATAAGAAGGTTTGGATAAGAAAAGAAAAACAAGGAGAGAAGGAGAATGAAGAAAATGTACCAGATATCGTAGTCTAAGTATTTGTAGTAGTGCAAGATCATGTTGAATCTATGGGCCAAAAGGAAGATGTCAGAATTCAGAAAGATGATGAATCTATATGCAAAGAGGAAGATGACTCAAAATCAAAGCAAATTGAATTATTATTCTAAGCCATCAATATTGAAGACTCATGGTAATGTGAATAATAAAGAGGGGGATTCTACGCAACAACATATGGGTCAACATCGTGTGCATTTGAGTAGCAGAGTCATGGAAATTTGTTATGATAAATTGATAGAGATGATTTCATGAGATATTTGGAAGGTCTAGTAGACCGTACTTGACATAAACTGGAGAAGATACATGACAGTGGATGAAATAAAATGACTCGGAAAATAAGCATATTGGCAGGTTGAACTACCTAGTCACAGGAAGGAAATCAGTTAAAGGAAAAAAAATATAAGGAAAGAGAAATCGTTAGCAGGAGAGATACCATCAAAGGAAAATTGTTTAATAGTGTTTTCATTGATGTCTAAGAAGTGAACATGAAAAACCATGAAGAAGGAATATTATATGAATGATTTTAATATATATCAGTGAATTACAAGAGGAATCACCAATGGACAAGAAGAACTAGAAGAGAGGAAAGGAAGAAAATACAGGAATCCCCACATTGATCTACATGACATCTTGAAAAATAAGACAGTGGGAGAGAAATCATCATAAGGAGCTACCCTTAATGTCAAAAGGGTAAACTATCGTCGGATATATGTACCTTCAAATTTTTGTTTGACGAGCATGAAGGGCACCAAGATCGCTCGACAATATTTTCAATTTTATGGAGTCTGGAAAGAGATTAAAGGGGACTCTCAGGGGCTCCTTTTCGTATGTAATATAAGAGAGTAAAAAATAGATAAATAATCTTTCATGAGCTGTCACTTTCATGGTTTAAGTGATCTTGAAATAAGACAAACTATGTTCTAGGATATTCCCATGAGTATAGGACAGAAAAAATGATGAAGAAGAAGGATGAAGCTTCAACACAAAGTCATGGCGAGACTAAACATGACTCTCATGCCTACGAAGTACTTTTGGCATGGGCACCAAATGACAATCGAGGCTCTAAATAGGATTCCCATGGAAGGAAGGCTCTACCTCATAAAGTATGACACACTTATCAGTAAGGAAGGTTAGTGTCACAATTTAGTGGGGTTGATCCTAAGGCCAAATGATCTGGGAAATGGATAATGCAAAAATGCAAGTAGGGAAAAAATATAACGTATATGTCAGTTTCGAGTTTAATACCTATCAGAATGAATTGATATGATGAATAAATATCAATGAAAAATGTCTCCGAGATCTTGCATATAAGGCCAATAACACTCATCCAAAAGTTAATAAATCCAATATAGATAAGAACTTCGGAAAATAAGAGGTTTTGCTAAATAAAAAACTTGAAAACAACAAACCTAGACTGTACAATATGGTACAAGGCACCACACAAACTTACATCTCATGCATGGTACTGGTTCAAGTAGAGCCTGATGTTAGCTCTAACTAAGAGTCTCTTCGATAGTCGACATGGAAAATCTCCCAAAGGGGAAGAAAACACAAACCACAGTGTAAGTCTTCCAACGATATAGAAACCATAGTCATGGCTTCAAGGAAAGCCGCATTCAAAGGAAATTCAATATTCGAGAAGTCACACGAACGAGGAGGGTCGACAGTCCCAAGGGGTGAAGTAAACTAGCCATATTCCATATGGCGATCGAGGTTCTATCCAAGACTGTCAGATTCTACCAACAAAGAATCACAAGCATGAGGGCTTGAGGATCTACAAACAATGAGATCAGACTCAAAAGGATACTCAAGATCACTCAAACCAAGAGGGGGAAGCAAGGGCTCCCATGCCTCCATTGGATTAAAAAAATAATCAATTGTTGAGACCATGTCTCGAGAAGGCAAACATGATTTCACAGGTTCTTTCTCAGAAGCAATTAAACATTGAGGATAAGATGCCAGATAATTTACCTGTGGCAGGGTAGAGTCTACACGAATACTAGAAACATATAAAGGGGCATCCTATACTAATGTTGAATTATGATGGTGATTATCATATGCTAGCTGATCAATAGTGACAATGCTTCCATTGTGAGGGAAATGCATTACCCGAAAGAGTGTAGACACCACAACATTCATAGAATATACATAATCATGCCCAAGAACCATATTAAAATCTAACGAGACTTGCACCACTATAACATCAACAAGGATAGTATCCCCACCTAACGAGATATACAACTAAGGAAAAATCCCCAAATATTCACTAGGACATTTTTCAAAAGCCAATATCTCATGCGATGTAGACACAAGCTTGGGAGAACCCAAATATTTCCAAGCTGAGGAGGGTAAAATGCTTGCGGAGGCTCCTTCATATACAATACATCGGTAAATGTTTTTTGAATTAAATTCAACCCTTATTTGAAAGGGTGTAGAAGAAGGAATACAAATCTCAACAAGGTCATTCCAATCAAAGGAAACCATCATAATACTTGGAGGGAGTGTGCTCGAAGTGAGAGGAATGCCCCCTTGTTCTAAAAGTACTAAAATGGAAATGATAAAAACAAATAGTCGGTAGACACATCATTCCCCAATAGAAGAGTGGGATCAACCAAATATTTCATTGGCATGACCACTTTGGTAGACTCAAGACTCTCCAAGAGAAGAGTGGGATCAACCAAATATTGCATCGATGTGGCCACTTAGGTAGACCCGACACCCTCCAAGAGGAGAGTGGGATCAATCGAATATTGCATCAGCATGACCACTTTGGTAGACTCAACACTCTCAAAGAGAAGAATGGGATCGATTGAAGATTGCATTGACATGACCACTTCCTCAACCACTATTTTAATAGGATGCAAGACATCATGGTATGAAGATGCATCACCCCCCAAAATAGGAGTGGGATTGTTCGAATATTGCATTGGCATGACCACTTCATCAACCAAAGGATGAATAGATTGTGGGAAGCCGAATAAGACTCAGAATGAGAAGAGACTGTAGACATGGACCAAAATATTCATGCCTATAGAATTCCATGGCACAGATGATCAAGATGATATCACTTGCAAATATTACAAGGGAACTTAGTCTTATGTCCTATTCATGTAGGTTTATCAACATAATCAATGCCCCCAACATGACTAGGAGTGGTTGGTTTCTTTTCCTCAACATGACTTGCAAAAGTTGTTGAAAAATATCCAACATGACCAGCATAGATTGGTTTTTGAATTCTAGTATGACTCTCAAGGACTAGGTTTGTGCCCCTAGCATGACTTGCAGTGTTTGGTGACAACTCTCCAACATGACTAGCAGAGGTTGGTTTTTGAACTCCAGTATGACTCGTAGAGACTAGGTTTGTGCTCCCAGCATGAATTGTAGTGGTTGGTTGCACATATCCAACATTATTTGTAGATTTTGGTGATTGGTCGATAACATGACTCATAGAGGCTAGAGACCTATCGTCAGTATGACTAGCAATGACTAGACTTTTCCCCCCATAATGACTTGCATAGGCTGGGTGTTTTCCCCCAACATGACTTGCAGAGGATAGGTGTTGGTATTCAACATGACTTGCAGAGCTTTACGACCTATCTCCAACATGATTCAAAGAGGTTTGTGATTTCTTCTTCCTATTCTTCCTCTTTCTATTTCATTTAGACTTATGGTTACTAGTAGCTAAACTTTCACCAGATAAGGCATAATGAGGAGGAGAATAATTTGTTGAAAAAGGAACGTCAACATGATGCCCATGAAATAAGGTTCTTAACTAAGAAGCATCAAGACAATTCAGTACATTTAGAATGGTACCCAACCAAACCAATAGTCCTAGATTCAATCCAGAAATGTACAAAGTGGCCATCAAAGGGACACCAATGTTTCCAAACAAAGGAAAAGCACAATAATCTCCCTGCAAAGGGTCTCCTTGGTTGGTATCATTAGGAAATTTGGCCATGAATATATTATGCATATTTTATTCCCTCGTAGTATCATTCAATTCCATAAAAGTATCACACATTGACTCTGGTAAATCATTGGTACAAAAATATATTCCTATAAGGAGGCAATTTCGTTTTTCTAAGAAGAAAAACCAAAAGTCCTCATGATCGATGGAGTGGGAGGTCTACCACCTTAGGTCAAAGACCCAAATAAATGATTGAGTAACTCACTATGTATAACTAAGGAGCACAAAGTGAACCACTAAAAATTCCCTAAAGATAAATCAAGCAAAATATAGGAAGAACAATTATGCCAACCAACACTAGAGAAACTTATCGATGCAAGTGTAACTCGAACACGGAAACACCCTTCGGGTGTACTCTGTAAAGCATGGTCTGGAATTTTTCCTAGGTATCGCAGTATACCCTCGTAGTCACCTTTATAAGTACATATAAAAAGGAAAATAATTTTCCAACTCATATTCAGTCACCAGGTGGGTACAATAGACAGTCAAACAGATCATATGAGTAGGATTACTATGTCTGAAGCCTTTCAAGGGTATTGAAAGAAAATGGTCTGGAATAAAAATGAGGATCCTAAATGGATTCGAGGTCCATGAAGCTCCATATTCAGATACAATCAACATAATCCCAAGAATGACCCTCAAATACGATTCCCACTACTCTTGGTCTATATTTGGAGAGGCTATCTCCTCTACCTTTCCTCATGCGACCTCGTGTTTATCACTTGTGTTAGAGGGGGATCCTATATAAATTTTATGACACTTGACTTTAACACTCCCTCAATCAGACTCTTAATTTTTTTAAGTGTCCTTGGAGATTTTCCTCTACACACCTAATCCAAGGCCCTAAAACCTAGTCTAGTTGGTGTACCCTGTAAATGAAAAAGTATAATTGATTTTAACATTAAGAATTAATTTCAATGGATTGATTTCTCAGGGGTGCGGTAGTGAAAATGATTTTGTTTGATACTCTTGAAAAAATTAAACTTATAAGAACACTAGAAAATAAAACTTTACACCAATCCTTCAAATGAAAAGAGTTTCAAGGAAGAAAAATCATGAACAGTCCTTCAAACCTAAAGATGCAATCTTTTCTCCTTTCCATGAAAAATGCACTTGATGAAACTTTCTAGTGAAACAAAAGAGAAAATGAAAGGATTTTATTTCTTATTTTTGTTTTGAAATGATTTCAAGATGAGAAGAAAACACAAACCTATGCTAATTCCTTTTTGTTTTTCAAATAACAATGCAAAGAAATCCAAAGAAAGAAAGAGACCTAACCATCATAAAAACTAGTTTTTCTTTTTTATTGTATTTCAATCAAAGAAAAACTAACAAAAGATGCTAAAAGAAACTGTAGAATACACAATTCATGGGGCCGCTCGGCTATGAGGGGGTTTGTTTTTTAAAATGCAACTCGTTTTTCTTAAAATTCAAGCTAAAAATAAGCAAAAAATGCTTGGAAACACAGAAAGACAAATAAATCTATACAAGAGGATCTCTTTGCAATTTAATAAACAATATGATCCTTGAACCTAGCCAAACAATAGTAAAAATAGGCCTTTGGTACTCAGGAATAACTGAGGAACCAAAGGTTTCCTAAAAGAAAACGAAAGTTTTTTAAAAAATCCCTCAAGATGACAGGCATGCATGGTGTGCATAGTTAGACTGTGTATGTACTTGGGTTGTGTGTATAACATAACACATATGTACACATTCTGAGTATAGAACAGGGCTTATATTTGACTAAAAATTATAGAAAAAGAGAAATATCTAGACAGACCACCCAAATCAGGGAAGTTGGTAAGCACCTGGAAGGTGACCAAAGATCCAAATCCAAACAAGAGCTTACAATAATTAAGGAAATACAAAGGATATTGAAATGTGTACCTTAAGTCCTTCTGATTGTTGTCAATCCAGTCTGGTTGTTGCTCGTTCCAAGATTGTAGGCCTCCTCCCAAAGATGGCCTGAAACAATGTTAAAGAACAAACTATGACAACATATGCATAACTATCAAGATCATCTAAGGGTTAGATATTCATGAAAAACATCCATAAATATAAACATAAAGACATAAATATATGGGACAAGAAGTTTTCTCTTTTATTAATAACAAAATTGGAAGTTACAACCTGAATTTTGTTGATGTTGCTCCACGAACCTCGTCTGGGTTCCTCTAATTTGACTCCAAGTGCACTATTCCCAATATGAAATCCTCACAACCAACATGCCAATATAGGGTAAAAGGATGGATTATATAAAGGAGGACGAATCGAAGGGAATGTTGAGGATGAAACTCAGAGCAGGATGCAAAAGGCTTGGAATACAAGGGAGAAATTTTTTGGCAGAGTTCACTTTCCTCTTCTTTCATATATCAAAATGACCTCCCTAGCTCCCTTTTTATATGGAGAAATGATGGTTATTCAATTTTCAAAAGGGATACAAGAGGTAAAATGGTTTTTCAACCTAAAATAGCCTGTAAACTCTGTTAGAAAGCGCATAATTTATATTTTTTTTACAATTTTTTAGAGTACATGCAGGCTTCCAGGTATGCATATAGCATATGTAAGTTGGCTTTTAGGTATGCAGGTATCATATGTATGTGCTCTGCACATGTATCATGGCATGTATGCCATACAAAAATGTGTTTTTTTATAAGAATTCCAACAAAAAGGGTTGGAAGATGGTTGTTAAGAACCAAACATCAATATAGCATAGAAAAACCTCAGGAAAAGTACTCAACGCCTTGAAAAAGAGATAATTTCAGATAATAAGCCTCTTCGAGGGGGCAACCTCCTTTTACCCCACTTAAATGTTCAAGTACCAG
>ML832618.1:148120-158409 GCA_009831015.1 Picea engelmannii
TCACCATCTGAATCATTCTAGAAAAAAAGTTATAGAAAAAATGGTAAGATGACCTGAAAATAACATACCTTAGAACACATCACCAAAAGACTTCATCCTCCCTTGAAATCCGGCCTTCTTTTCTTCTTATTACCTATGAAATTCAACTTATATCAAATGAATGTATATTGATGTTTATTTATACCATTTATGTCACCTCCTTTTAACATTAGGGCCGACCTGATACTTTCTTATTTTGTAATTCTTTTCTTTAATTATCTTTAGGGCCTACATGTACTTCCTTCTTCAATTCACTTTGCTATCTTCAAAAATTCATTTCTCGTCAACCATGAGGATCCACGTGACATGCCACATACCACTAGAAACAACATGATGTATACTATCTATCCATGGGTGTTGTATCTACATGTGCATTTTCCTTCATGTCCAAATACCTTCATCAATCTTGCGCTCCAAAACCCATGACTAGGGTTGACATCAATGACAACAACCAGTCTTCCAAAAGACATTTCACATGTAGTGGGAGTTTTGAGAAGGTATATGTAAAAACTAGGGAAGGATCATTGGACAACAGTAAAGAGGGTCTCTAGGTATCTTCGTGGCACTACCAGTTATGGATTGTGCTACTAAGAAAGACCAGGATTGGACAAAGTGTTGGACATACATGGATTTGTTGATGCAGACTGGGCTAGAGATTTGTATCATAGAATATCTACAAGTGGGTATGTGTTTAACCTATTTGGAGGAGCAATACATTGGATGAGCAAAAGACAGGCTATAGTGGCACTCTCAACTACATAAGTTGAATACATGGAAACCACTCATGCAAGCAAGGAAGCAATATGGTTACAAAGATTGTGTTTAGGTATTGGGTTGGTACAACAAGCAATGAGATTAGATTGTGACAGTTAGAGTGAAATCTTCCTAGAAAAGAACCCTACTTATCATTCGTATACAAAGCATATTGATGTTCATTATCACTTTGTAAGAGACATGGTTGAGGAAAGGAAGGTGTTGCTGGAAAAGGTTGACACTTTGAATAATGTTGCAGATTCATTGACAAAGTCTATGAGCACATAAAAGTTCTCCTGGTGTAGAGTAACAATGGGCATTGCTACCCTGGATTGTTGACTATATAATCCCCTTGACCCCTGGATGCAAAGAAAACAACAAGTGGGAGAATGTTGGGTATGTATTATATTCTTTGCATGTGTGTGCGTGGGAGCGTCAGATATGACAACTGTGTCTGACGATCCCTCGTGTAGCACTTTCTGTGTCATGTGTGTCAGGAAATTTCCTAGGGGGGTCCCAGGGGGGGGCAGGTATGCCCCCCCTGGTTACGTGCAACATTCGACAACGGGCGGTAGCTCGGGGCAGTGCCCCGAATTATTTTTTTTGGGCGGTTTTTGCTATTTTTAGCGGATTTTTCTATTTTTAGTGGTTTTGTAAATTAATCCCGGATTAAGGGATTAAATTTTTGGTATCTACGGAATACCTAAAAACATTGTATATATTGTATGGTGAATGGTGAAATTCGAGATATAATGAATATAAGAAAGGTTTTCCTGGTTGAGGGTTTCCGGTATAAATCTCTATGTACTATGTGAATGAGCCATTGATTAAATTCTATTTTGCTTAAGAATATATATGCATTTCTTTACTTCACATGTTTAAAACTTACAGTTGACTTGAGAAAACTTTGGAATGACTAGTTTGGTCATCTAAACTATCGCTCATTACAAGAACTATGTAATCAAAAGATGGTGACTGGTCTTCCTCTTGTTTCATGCATAGATGGTGTTTGTGTCAATTGTGTTCTTGGAAAACATCATTGGGACAGTTTTGACAAATGTGCCTCTTGGCACACCTCAGGTCCTTTGCAACTTGTTCACAATGATTTGTGTGGTCCACTTTCTTCTCCTTTTTTTTCTGGGTGCAAGTATTTCTTAACTTTCATTGATGACTTTTCCAGACGTACTTGGGTTTACTTCTTAAAAATCAAGAGTGAATTTTTTGACAATTTTTTGGCCTACAAGGCCCTTGTAGAAAAGAAATATGGACATCAAATTCAAAGGTTAAGAACATATAATGGAGGCGAATATGTGAACAATAATTTTACAAGCTATTGCACTACATAGGGAATCCAAATGCAACACACCATTCCAACACACTATTCCATAAACACCACAACAAAATGGTGTTGCTGAGAGAAAGAACCACACATTAAAAGAAATGGCTAATTGTATGATCCAATCTAAGGGATTAAGTCTAAAGTATTGGGTGAAAGCCATCAACTGTGAAAATTACATAGTAAATCTCACTCCCACAAAGGCTCTTAAAAATATAACACCAGAAGAAGCTTGGACTAAAATTAAACCAGATGTAAGTCACTTCCATGTATTTGGCAGTATAGCATGGGCTCACATTCCTGATTATAAAAGAAAAGCATTGTAGCCTAAAAGTGAGAAGTGTATATTTGTTGGTTATTCTGAAGATGTCAAAGGTTACAGACTTTTTCAATCACATTGTAATGAAATTATTATTAGAAGATATGTTAAATTTGATGAAAATCTCTTGGCCTGCGAGCCTAATTCGGTGATTGTGCCTTCTTCAGCCTGTGAGCCATCTTCGACGTTTGTGCCTTCTTATGATCTGGTTTCTTCTTCAGATGATTACAGTGAGGATGAAAATCCACTTCCTCCTGCTCACCCTCCTCCAGATGAGTCCTTTGAAACTGAACCATCACTAGCTCCACCGCTTCCTAGATGGGTCCATTCAACATGAGAAGCAATTGGTGATCTTGTTGGTGATCCTTCAGATCAGTGTCAGACACGTTCACAGTTCCAGCGATCCTCTTCTCTTTTGTCTCAAGTTTTAGAAACTCATGATCTGAATACATTTGTAGAAGCTTCAGGTCATCCAGATTGGGATACAACAATGAATGAAGAGTATTTTTCTTTAATGGAAAACGATACTTGGGATATTGTACCTCTTCCAAAAGGAAGAAAACTTGTTATATGCAAATGGGTCTACAAAACTAAGTATGCATCAGATGGAAGTGTTGAAAGACACAAGGCTCTGTTAGTTGCCAAAGGATTTTCCCAAGTTGAAGGAATTAACTATAATGAAACCTTTTCCCTGTAGTAAAAATGAATTCCATCTGCCTTGTTCTTTCCCTTGCTGCCTCAAATAAATGGGAGGTCCATCAGATGGATGTTAAATCTGCCTTATTGCACAGAGATTTGCAAGAAGAAATCTACATGGAAAAAACTCTTGGTTATGTCCAGAATGACTCTAATCTTGTTTGTCTTCTCAAGAAATCTCTTTATGGTCTCAAGCAAGCTCCCCGAGATTGGTATGAAAAAATGGATAGCTTTCTTATTGCCATTGGATTCTCTAGATGCCATTTTGATCCTAATGTCTATACCAAGAAAGTAGGAAGCCATCTCATAATCCTTGTCCTTTATGTTGATGACCTTATCCTTACTGGTAGTGACTCAAAAATTTTAAACCATGTGAAAACCAGCCTTAAGAATAAATTTGAAATGACAGACTTAGGATTTTTGCACTATTTCCTTGGCCTCCAAGTTTTGCAAACCAATGAAGGAATTTTTCTTTCCCAGTCTAAGTATGCTTGCGACCTTCTTCATCACTTTCACATGGACGATTGTAAACCAAACCCTTCTCCCTTCCAGTCTGGAGTCAATATTTTTGCCACCTGTACTTCTCTTGAAGTTGATGCCACCCTGTACTATCAGTTAGTTAGTAGCCTCTTATACTTGACTCATACCCATCCCGATCTTTCCTTTGTTGGTCTTGTTGCTCGATATATGCAAACACCCCATGAAATCCATTGGAAAGCAACTAAACAGATACTTCACTATGTTTTTGGTACAGTTTAGTTCTAGATACATTACAGTTCAGGGGGAACTCCTTTATTGGTTGGTTTCACTGATTCATATTGGGTCGACGACCCTGATGATTGAAAGTCTACTGCAGGTTATGTTTTTAGCCTTGGTTCAGGACCTTCCACTTGGGCTTGTAAGAAACAACAGGCTATTTCACTTTCTTCAGCAGAAGCAGAGTACCGAGCAATGGTAAATGCAAGTCAGGAAGCCTTGTGGCTTCGACAAATCCTTTCAGAGTTTGGATTCCAGCACCAACATCCGACCAGTCTTTGGTGTGACAATCAGAGTGCCATCAAGATCGCCAAAGACCCATTTCAACATCAGCATAGCAAACACATCGATATACAAATGAACTTCATTAGAAAGCTCATTCATGATCAAGTTATTGAAGTGCTCTTTTTCCCTACAGAAGATCAAGTTGCAGACATTTTCACAAATTCTCTTATAGAAGCGAAGTTTTCCAAACTTCGATTTATGTTAGGAGTTTAGGAAGTTGTCATTAAGGGGGGATAGGCTCTAATGCCTCCTTCCTTCTCCTATTGTGTCACTATTGTAAATCCTTTAATCCTATCCCAAGTTTTTCTTAAGGGGGGATGTTAGGATATTTAGACACTTAGGAGTTAGTAAGATATACTTGGTCTATTGTGTCGTTAGGTAAAAGTATGTTTTCTAGTGTGTTTATTTAGTATGCATTTGTAGTTAGGAAATCCGATGGTCACGATATGTTCCCGACATAGAGTGATCCAACGGTTCATACTCTCCTCGATATTAATAGCCATTGATTAATGGCTTAACACCTGATTGGTCCATGATATCTATTTAAAGAGAATGGAGGGTCATTTGCCGATGATCAATTATGAGAAAATCTCTTGTAAAATCTCTCTGTAATCTTTTTCTTTGCATTAATAAACTGCTCCAAGTGGTCGCGTTGGTTGGGGTTGTGGATGTTTCCCTGTAGGGGTTTTACCATGTGAAAACATCGGTGTGTTGATCTTTGATCTGGTTATGTGAGTGGTTAATGAAGGTGTTCGTCCTCTATTGGAATACCTGTTTTGTCGAACAACATTCCCTTTGCATTCTGTTTCAGTGGATTCATCTTTTCAGTAATGGGGTCTCGACATCATAGGGCCAATTAACCCTTCTTCTTCATAGAAACATAAATATATCATTACAACAATGGATTATTTTACCATATGGTCTGAAGTTGTACCTTTGAAAGTGGTAAACACTAATCAAGTAGTATCTTTCCTTAACTCAAATATCATTACTAGATTTGGTATTCTCGAATGTTTAGTATTTGATAATGCATCTTATTTTTCATCCCTGGATATGAATGTATTCGCCTTAGAAAAAAGGATTAAATTGAAATATTCTACCAGCTACTATCCCCAAGGAAATGGCCTAGCATAATCAAGAAACAAAAATTTGATCAAGATCATTAAGAGGACAGTTTCTAAAAACCACAAGAACTAGCACAACGCTTTGTTTAATGCACTATGGGCTGATAGAGTAACTCCCAAAGCCTATGTTGGTAAATCTCCTTTCTTTCTCGTTTACGGGAGAGAAGCAATCCTACCTCCTCATATTTTAATCCCATCTTCGCAATTATCACAGAAAGTCCAAGAAGAGGTCTTCCCTCCTCTAGAAATTCAAATGAATGCCTTATTAAAATGGGAGGAAGTAAGAGAACAGGCAAAGAAGAAGCTAGATCAACATCAGCAGATTGTGAAAAGATGGTTTGATTCAAACTCTTCTTCAGATAGAAATTTCGAGGTAGGAGACCTAGTTCTCAAATGGGATAAACCTCACGAGGTAAAAGGGGAACACACCAAGTTCCAAAACCTATGGTTAAGACCATTCGTAATCGCAAAGAAACTAGGTCCCAGATATTTTCATTTACACAATTTGGAGGGACAGCTAGACACCTTCCCAGTGAATGGCCAAGCTCTCAAAAGGTATTTTTCCTGATGTTTCCAGATCCACCTTTGTACATTATTTTTTGTTTTGATTTTGTTTTCTGATTTTGGCTCTTTTCATTTTTCTTATTCTCATTGTTTTCTAAATAAACTTATGTCTGTGTAACCTTTTAGTTCGTGAAGGGAAATTAGAATGCCTTGTCATGAAGGAACAATCAAGGTTTTTTTTATAGCATCAATGTGTAAATTGCCAAAATGTAGGCTAGCTAAAGAAAATTTATGTTTGAGGTAGGTTTCCTGGTTTCACTTTATGATCATGAGTAGACACGATCATCATTAAAGCTCTTTACGATGTCCCTGTTTTTAAAGAAAACAACTCAAGTATGCCTTCCTATCCTCTAAAATTTATTCTTATCAGAAAATTGTTTTCATATCATAATGAAGGTTATCAAGCAAAAAATTAAGGTTGAAAAATATCAAGTGTTCTGAAAACTGAAATTTTCAGCATCACCCCTCTCTTCTGAAGATCATTAAATTTATGTCAAATTGTAAATAATTTCTAGAGAGTTGTGGGAAGTGTCTGTAAACCTGCTGAGATACTGAACAGGTATGCTGGTAGCAGGTAAATGCATGCATGAGGCCAAGACAACTTCACCGAGGTATTGAATAGGCCTGCTGGAAGTGAAGCAATGTTAGGTTCAAGAAAATTATCAGGTATAAATTTTTATATTAATCGTAAGTTCCCTTCATTTTGAATTGACAATTCTTGGAAAGGGTAGAGGCATCAGAGTGGGTTAATTCACATCCATGTTGAGGCTATGGATGGTTGCTAGAAGCAACGAACCTGTCAATAGTATCAGATTCATTGGCTTGAATATCGTTGCTCTCATAATTAAAACTTGTCATCGGATTTCATTTGAACAGAAAGACATATGAAGCTGGACTGTGTGATGTTTTGGAATTTGATTGGGATGCTTGATTTCCTTTCAACTGTTCTTTAATATTTAATCATTCTAATCATTCCTAACATGAACTCGTTGGTGATTAAGAGATAACTGCTTCTCCCAGTAAGTTTCCATTGTTGGCAGCCCTACATGTTTTTTCTATTTTGAATGACAAATGACACTTCTTGTAGCTACCTTCACTTCATCCTATACATATTACTATTTGGGGGTAATTATCAGATTATAAAAGATGTTTGATTATTCTTTTTTACTTTTTGTTTTCATGCTTGATTCATGACTAAAAGCATGAATCAAGAATGGAAACTTAATTTCATATTATATCCCTATTCAAAGCATGGTTTTTAAAGGTTCATTGCGCTTACATCTTATTTAATACTTGAATAATTTTTACTTTTTGAGTTTTTTTGAATGTTGATATAATACCAAGAGTTGATTTGTATTATGATTTGTAAACATATCTATTTGAACCCTTTTCAAATTGACCATAGTCATTTCATGACATGGGAATTAATGTGCAAGCATAGTGTCCTGTACTTTACCTTTGGCTGGCAGAATGAATTGACAGGCCTTTCATTACGAGTTAAGGTTTTTTGTTATGCTTTGTACTCAAATATTTCATTACCAAGAGCACTTGAACTTCATGAATGAAAACCTTGATGTTTATACTATGATCATGCAGGGTCCTTGTTTGGTTTCTTCCCATTCTATTCACTCAGTTTAGTTTCTCTTTCTCTTACCATATAAACTCATAGCTAGCTTGAATCACCCCTATTACAGGCTGGTCATTTTCTTAATGGGTCTTGTTTTCCGAATAGATCTGAATGGCTCTCAAGTGTTGTTGTCTCATGATGATGCGGTTGAGGATTTGAAAGCCCAGGGCTGGGATACTTTCATTAAGAGGTTCGATGGGTATAACCTTCATGCAACTAAGGAATTAGCCCAAACATTTGATGGGTATAGGGAGAAATTTGGAGACATTCAGTTGGAGGTGACTAAAGGGTTTATCAGCAAACCCATAGGGCTCCCATCCTCCGGTCGAAGTGGTTTAAGAACTCGAAAATTGACGAAGTGCCCTGGAGTCTTTTCATGACCTCTAGGAAGATTGATTTATGTGAGAAAGGTATTCATGTTTCTTTGCTTAAGGTTCGATGGCATGACCTATTATCATTTATTAAGTAGTTTATAACCTGTGAAGGCCGTTATGGCCTAGTTTTTCTTTATCATGTGCCATTTCTTATGCACTTTATAGGTTTCCATATGAATGTTTTGTTTTATTTACTAAGGAGTCTGTACAAGATGTCAAAAAGATACAAGAAGAAGAGCCTAAACTCTAGCCTATTTCATCATGGCCTAATTAAAATATTGTTGGTTCATCATTTGACAACCCTGGGTGATGACTGGGATAGGTTCTTAGCCTAAAATAGTTTTGTTACAGAAATTCCTATAGAAACCCCTATGTTGGATAAGCCTATGATAGAAAAACGTTTTGATTTCTCAAGTGGCAAGCCACAATTTTTGGAGGAAAACCCTCGTGATGAGGAAATACCCAATCAGTTTTTATATGGGCAGCAGGATGTTGGTTCTGAGTTTATAGAAACCCCTATGCATGAATTAATTGTCAGCCCTAACCCTACTGTAAAATCAGATAGTAAAGACCCTCACAAACAATCAAAACAGAAGCAAGAAGTGTTAGGTTTCTGAAATAAAAGGATTGGTCGGCTTATTTCGAGAAGTCTGTGTAATCGATTTAAGCCTCATTTGAGCTCGATCAATACGATCGAGATCAATGACGATTCAAATCCCAAAATTGAGGATTTTCTCGCAGAAGAAGATCCTGATTGTCATAAGTCGGATCCTAATCATCCATACAACTATGTTAACAATATCCCACCATGTCTCGAGGATAGCAAGGGGTTTACTAGTATTAAGCTCGGCCAAGGGCTGACAACAAGTAGTGTTGATGTTCTTATACCCAACTATATGTTCCGTCAACAGATTTCTCCTTCTGTGCATTGCAAGGTCTGCTTGCATTGGATTGAATGGTACTATAATGACATCCCCATTCTAAAAGAAAGAATTAAATCTCTCACCAACCATAATGAATTACTCATAAAAGAAAATTGTGAACTCAAAGCAAATGAATAGAGAGAAACCAAGCGTCTTAAGAAGACAGGAAACATTGTGATAAAGAATGTAGACAGTGTAAAGGCTGTAATAAATTCTGAGATATCTTGATCCATATTTTGGTTAAATGGTAAAATGGTTTTTTCCCTCTTATTACAGTCATGTTGTTTTTTTAAATAAACTATGTTAAAATTAGATTTCTTTTACCAATACAAGACTGGCTATAGAATCGTGAGATTTTGTAGCCAAGTCATTTTCATATAAAATTTAGTAATTATTTGTTAATAAAATATCTAACTTGTTCCTATTTCATTTTTCAGGAGATGGTATATTTGATGCTTATCTTATGGGATGGAACATGTTCGATCTAGTTGATTAGTATATCCTTTTGTTTATTTTGTAAATAGAAAAAAAACTTTCATAAATTTTTGAAGATATAGTTTGATCATGAGTGGCTCTAGGCCCTCTATATTTGTAATTCTTTGATCTTATAAGATATAATCCTATCTTAGGAGATAGGAAGTTCATATTTCAAAAAAAACTCTTTCAATACTCTCTATTTTGTAAATGAAAAGAATCTTGGCCTGGAACCAATTATGAATGAATGATTTTCAAGACTTATGGAACAACGTACAACTTTCAGCTTTAGTCCACTGTAGATGTTGGTTCATCAATGTTTTGATTTATTTAATCTTGATATATTAATTTTTCATGTAGCTTTAGACTCTTGATATGTTATGTTTCAGAATATCTATTTTACAATATCATTCATGACTTGTTGTTCCAGATATTAGGACTGTGATCATTTCTTTGATTTTAATCTTAGGATTTCTCTTTGATATTTAAATGGACAATGAAATGAATGTGTTACACTCAGGTTTATATGAATGTAATCATTTGTGATCATAATATCAAATGATTAATTTGTGTTACCTACTCTGTTATTAAAATTCGGTTACCAATACAGGTTATGAATTTATTCAGAACATTTGCACTATAAGTCTATTTCAGATTTATCTCATAGGCATGGTAGTTGGATGCTCTTTATTCACACAAAATCCCAGATACATTTCACAAACTAACATCAAGTTAGCTTCTTTGTGTTTCTAATTTCTATCATTTATGCATTAGTGAAACCAGAAAGTTTAGATTAGCTTTGACTATCTGTACATCTGTGTTTCATAGCCTAGTTAATTCATGATTTATTAGATTTATAGATAGAAAAAAAAATATTTGAATGTGATTTCTTTATCTTATTCTCAAAAACAATTATCTTTACATTAATTTCGTGAGTTTCTAGTAAAACTTACAACCTGTAAATGTTGTTCATAAATGGGACTTTTATGTTTTCTTGTTCTGCTTAAACACATTTAAAA
>ML832618.1:158491-180972 GCA_009831015.1 Picea engelmannii
TATATATATATATATATATATATATATATATATATATTATAGTTTTTTAGCATTAGTTAGTTATTCCTTTCTTTTTGTTTTCTTTTTAGAATTTTAGATTGGATAACGGAGCCATTAAACCCATCAGAATGAGTTACACCAAACGGCTTGGGTTACTTAGACAACCCCAGACCAGATTCATTCTTCCTGTCAGCAGTCGGTCAATTTTGCCCGTCAACAAACTTCTATGGCACACATTAATTCTTCTTGATAGTCAACTTCTTCCTCTTCAATTTCATCTTCGACTTCTTCATATCCTTCTTCGGATTCTTCATATTCTTCTTCGAAGTCTTGTTTGTTAGAATCTTTTACTGCCATGAATATAACTCTTCATATCTCACTATCATTTATTTCATCTTCATCTGATGATGAGATGTCTTCTTTGATGCATAAGATTTTCTTGAAATATTTCTTTGTAGTTCTTTTGCCTTTATATGTGTGTTTTCCTTTTGAGTAACCTTCATCATTTCTCTTTTTCTTATGAGGACATTTGTGAGCAAAATGACCAATACCATCACAATTAAAACAAATTAAAGGAAGCTTACCTATATACCTACCATTGGTTCCCTTGTTCAGTCTTTTGACGAAGTTGGCCACTTCTTCTTCATCTTTCCAAACGTCGTTGCTACTGCTATATTCTTCTTGTTCATTTTTCTTTTTCTTTCATCTTTTGGATGCTTTGAAGGGTGCTTCTTTTACATATGGATTTTCCTGTTCAATTCTCATTTCATATGTTGTGAAGATTCCATGCAGTTCATCCATGATTATTGATTTCATATCCGATCTTTCTTCTAGTGCTGATATATTAGGGTTGAATCTCATAGGAAGAGATCTTAGTACCTTTTGAACAATTACATATTCTTCGATTTCTTCTCCCAATCCTATGATTGCATTCATTGCTTCGTCAACTCTTAAGAAGTAGGCTGCAATATTCTCATCTTCCTTCATTTTTAGTTTCTCGAACTGACCTATGTAAGTTTGAAGTTTTTCTTCTTTGAATTTTGTATCTCCTTCATAAATATTTTGAATCTTGTCCCAAATCTCTTTAGCGGATTTACAATGCAAAACTTTGGTGAATATTGTTTCACTGAGACCATTCAAAAGTGCATTTGTAGCTTTGGAATTATTCTGACCAAGTTTCACTGCTTTGTCATTTGTTGGTGGAACTGTTGGTACTGTGTATCCATCTACAATTGATTGGAAAATTTCAAACCCCTATGCTTGTATATGTGTCTTCATCCTTATGCTCCAAAATGCATACTTCTATCCATCAAAGTGTGGTATTCCATTTTCATATGAGTTAGTACTCTCCATGATCTACCTTTCAGTGGTTAAATTGATTTCTGAAGGAACCTACTCTGATACCAATTGTTGGATTACTGAGAGGGGGGGTGAATCAATAATAGTGTAATTATAATCCTTTTTCTCCAAATAATCCAAGTGTTATATCAATGTAGAATTATTATTCAATAATGAGCAATAAGAAATGAACAATCACACACATACACAGTACACCGGTGTTTTATGTGGAAACCCAAATCGGGAGAAAACCACAAAATGCTTTATCCTATATGTCTTGAAGAATTACATTCATTAGAAGCACCAACTTCCTTTGTTTTCCAGTTGCAACTGGAAGGAGGCTCCAACCCCCTAGTTTCTCAGACTACAACTTGAGGGAAGCTCCAACTCCCCAATTCTCTAGCTACAACCAGAAGGAGGCTACAACCCCCTATGCTCTCCAGCTACAACTAGAAGGTGGCTACAACCCCCTGTCTTTGCCCCGTCCAACTGCCCTGAAATTGAAGTAGAATGATGGAACCATTGTCACACTATAACTGTGATATATATCATTGTAAACCTATACCAATAAACCTGAACCATGCAACAACCATGCATCAACCTATACCTCAACCTGTAATCAGCCTGTACCATAAACAAGTGCATCAACCATGCACCAACCTATACCAAACAACCTGTAATCAACCTATACCATAAAAAAGTACATCCAACCATGTACCAATTATGTACCAATCATGTTTCAACTACTCATCAATATGTACCAACATCATCAACTATACACCTCATGTATGTGCCATCTCATCAACTACTTGTCTCAACCATGTACCCAACTTGTACCTCAACCAAAATCCCTCATCAATTTCATCATACAAATATGATTTGTAACTATGTAATAGACCTGGTTTATATGATCACATACCTGCAAACCTTCCTTAACTTTAAACAATAAGAGACTAGCATTTTCATCAAACTTTTCTTTACTCACATGACTAGTTTTGGATTAGTCAACAATCATAACTTGAAATAATCAGAACTTTGTACCTGTAATGAATAAATATCTAAAACTAAGACACTATGTTCTTCAGTGTGTTTTATGCAATTCCTCCAAGTTTCACTACTTGGAACCTCTCAGAAAATGAGTTATAGAAAAAATGGCACACCTTGATGAATCTTGACTTATTCTAAAGAGAGACCTTGTAGAGCGTGCCCCGTACAAAATATTTGTTGAATCGATATGAAACTGTTACACTAAATACTATAAAATTTAATCTAACCAATGCATTTGGATCACTTAATTTGGATCTATTATGAAGAAGTTATGACGTTTTTACCTGAAACGCTTGTTTTTGACTAGTTTTAGGACTAGCCACAAACCCTATTTTCCATGGAGTGTAACTCCAAAAATACAATGACACACAAGATAATTTTTTTACCACAGATACTTGGATATGTTTCCTCAATGGATTAGAAATTTCACAGTCTGAATCATTCTATAAAAATTTTTATTGAGAAAATGGTGAGATGACCTGGAAAAAAAAAAAAAAAAAACTTAGAAAGCATCATCAATTTTTTTTATCCCTCCTTGAATTTTGGCCTTCTTTTATTCACTTTCCTCAGAAATTCGGCTTAGATATCCTTTGGTTACCTTAGAAACCTATAGGTATTCAATATTCTCAAGTTTTTCAAATGAGAGAGCCTTTCCTCTTATTTATACTCTCCAAATAGCTTCCTTAAAAACATCTTCCAGGTCACTTTGCCCACTTTTCTTATTTTAGGGTTAACCCACTTCTAATTTCTCCATTAAATTTATTATTTAACTAATTTATTTTGTATTCACTTTGAATTATAGTACACTCATCACTTAAATTTATTATTTACCTTCTAAAATCTCTTAAACCACTTTGACTACTTTGACCTTTTGGGGCTTCAAGCCAACATATGAGGGTCCTCCAACTTCATAAGGCCATAACTCTCAAACCGTGAGGAGTTATGTGACGTTCCACATACCACCAGAAATGGCATGAAAAGAAATATGAATATAGGATAGTTTCACTGACAAATTCACTGTCCTTCATCTCATTATTGCACCATTAAGCATGGGTTTTCTCACTCCGCAAAGCGTCTTCCTGTGAGGGATTTCACCATAAGGGGACCACTTTAGAGTTCATCCAATTTTACTTCTTATCAACCATGACAAGATGATAATGAGTCATTTTTACATCAAACAATATTGGTTCCATTACCCAAACCTTGTGCTGCGGGGATTTCTTTAAGGGTTGACATCAATGACAACCAACCTTAATCAACAAAATAAACAATGAAGTAGAGAAATATTTCCATGTGTATGCATAGTTGTACTAAAGATTTATTATGAGTGATAATCCTTTGAGAAATGTGTTCATGCTTTGTTGGTACAAAATTAATATTTCTTACAATTTTATTCATTCAATTAATAATGGGTTATTAAGTTATAAATAAAAACTTCAATATTCCATTTACAAACATTGCGAACTTGGAATTCCAGTCAAAATTTGTATCATTAATTGAGAGCAGCGTACAACACTTTGTTTTTTCACTGGGGTTTATTTAATTTTTGGTGCTAAGTAAATCATCAAGCATTGCTAGAGGTGCAACAACTTATCTTGTTTGAGTACCAACATAAAAAAACAATATGATTGTTTGCAAATGTTCTTGAGGTTGTGCGTTGTATTATGGTAAAGGTATATTTTCCAGATCTGTATCCACACTCTTAAATTATCAAGAAGATTCATGATCATAGACAACACAAAAACAATTGCTTAAATCGTTATAAGTTTACTTGTGTTTTTTCTATAAATAGGTGCATTTTCGATAGAATCCAACACCCCTCATTTGTTGAGTTTTCATTATAGAGTTTGATTGTTAAGGGGTGGAGTTACAAGAAACCTTTTGAATTCTAATTAAGGATTTAAATGGCTTGAATTAATGAACTATTAGAGTTACTAAACAATCTAATGTTGGATTACTGAGAGGGGGGGTGAATCAATAATATAGAAATTTAATCCTTTTTAACCATATAATGCAAGTGTTATATCAATGTAGCATTATCATCCAATATTTGTAGAGTAAATAAACAATGAACAAATGAACAATCATACACATGCATAGTACACCAATGTTTTTACGTGGAAACCCAAAGTGGGTGAAAACCACATAACTCTTTTTCTTATATGTCTTGAAGAGTTACATTCATTGGAAGCACCAACTTCCTTTGTTTTCTAGCTGCAACTGGAAGGAGGCTCCAACCCCCTAGTTTCTCAGGATACAACCTGAGGGAAGCTCTAAATCCCCAATTCTTTGGCTACAACCAGAAGGAGGCTACAACCCCCTATGTTCTCCATCTACAACCGGAAGGTGGCTACAACCACCCATCCTTTCCTCGTCCAACCACCTTGACATATAATTAGAATGATGGAACCATTGTCACACTATCACTGTGAGATATACTGTTGTACAACTATGCCAACCTATACCACTGACCTACAACCAACCTGTACAACTGCCCTATAATCAAATTGTACCTGAAATAAACATGTATCAACCAAATAAAAAAAATATGCGACATGTAGTTCTACAACACGCGTATGTACGTGCCCTATCTATTATGTAGCCCGCATATGTATGTGACCAAACTGTTATGCAGCCTGCGTATGCCTTATGAAAAATAGTTTTTTCTTTCTTCTAAAAACTTCTGACCCTCTGTAAATTCTTTCACATAGATCTACAACCTGTCACTGTATCCAGACTATAACTGTACCCTTTGCATGCATCCTCATACATAACTTTTACCCAAAGCATATATATCTCTCTTTAGTCATGTGCCATATAGGTGTGTGTAATCATGAACAATTATAATAACCCTCATATGATCTAGTCATCAAATCATTTATGACATTCAGCCTCTCAATACATCAACCACTTCAAAAACACAAGATCTCAACCATGTACCACAAACCCTTAGCCATATGCCAAGAAATATAAGACGTGCCTCAATTCTAACAAGAAGTATCAATGATAAATATACTAGCATTGTATTTCTGTAGATCTGACTTATACATAAGATCTAATGCAACCACTAGTCTCTCTAGGGATAATCCTCAAATCTCCATAACCATTTCTCATGCATACATCAAAATCCAACTATTCATAGAAATAATACATACCTTTTGAACCAATGGATAGATCTGATGTATCTGAGCATTGTAGACCTTCCTGGGAGCTTGATCTCAGAATATAGAACCCATGCATCTTCATCTTCTCAAGTTTCCATGGCTTTACCAACATGTACGCACCCTAATACACTGCCAACCCACGTACGTACCCACCCTAATACACCGTCAACCCACATACACCTAAGAAATTAGTTTTTTTTTGTATTCGCTATAATTCTGAAACTTTCGTCGTCAACCCTTTGTACTACCTCAGACTTTCACAACTTTAGATTTATCAATGAGTACTTTCAATAAGCCTTACACAACAAAAGATATTCAATGTGTTCAAATGTGATTAAATGAGAGAGCCTTGCCTCTTATTTATACTTTCATGTATCATTCCACTTTCCTTATTTTAGGGATTTCTCCATTAACTTTATTGTTTAAATAATTTATTTTGCAAACACTTTGACTTTTAGAGGCTCATAGATGACTCATGAGGGTTCTCCAACTTCACATGGCCATAAATATCTAACCATGAGGAGTTATGTGATGTTCCAAATACCACCGAAAGTGACATGACATGCAATATCCATATGGAATAGTCTTACCTTAAAATATCTCAAAACTCATACTATTATCCATCAAACAAACTTGGGTCCATTACCCAAACCTTTGTGCTACTAAAATTCTCTACTAGAATTTCTTCAAGGGTTGACATGAATTACAACCAACCCAATTAATCAACAATATCCCCCTTTGGAATTGATGGCAACACTATGATGAAACACTGAAGTTATATCACTCATTCTCCCCCTGTGACCATCGCTCCCCTTAGAACCATGCCTCTGTGCTATGCATCTGATAAATATCTCCCCCTTTGTCATCAATGGAAAAGTTATTTTTCCATCTAGGGTTTCTCCCCCTAATTGAACTATCCTTGGGGATAATCCCCCTGACTGAACTCTTCCTAAAACTGATCTCCCGACCTAAACTATCCTCTTGATGGTGCTTCCTCGTGTAGATATAAGACGTATAATATAATCATTCAAAAGAATTCATTTTGGAGTATAAATTACTCTGAGTCTCTTGCGAAGATACTTCCCTTGGAAGTGGTTTTGTAAAGATGTCTTCCACTTGTTCTATTGTGCCCACATATTCAACTCTGATGTTCTTCTCTGCAACCCATTCTCGTATAAAGTGATACTTTATTGGAATGTTCTTCGTCTTGGAGTGGATCACCGGGTTCTTTGAGATACTGATGTCACTTGTATTATCACAATAGATTGGAATGGGCTCATCATACTCAACCTGTATATCTATTAGAGTTTGTTTCATCCATAGAACTTGTGTACAACATGTTGTTGCTAAAATATACTCTTCCTCGGTTGTAGATAAGGATATTGATGATTGTTTCTTGCTTAATCAGGATACTAAACACTCACCCAAGTAGAACGCTTCTCCATTGGTTCTTCATCGGTCATCAATGCAACCTTCCCAATCTGCATCTGTGTAGGAAATAAGTGATAGATCCTTTCCTTTTGGATACCATAATCCAAACTCTTATGTTCCTTTGAGATATCTGAAAATCCTCTTCATTGCTAATACATGTGATTCATTTGATGTTGCTTGAAATCATGCCACCTGTCCAACTACCTGCATTACATATGGTCTGGATGTTGTCACATATAGTAAGATACCAATCATTGAACTATATTTCCTCTGGTCTATAGACTTTGAATCATCATCTTTTATCAACTTGCAACTATTTTTCATAGGAGTGGTAACTGGTTTGCAATCTTCCATCCCAAACCTCTTTAGCATTTCTCTGATATACTTAGTTTGATAAATAAAAATTCCTTGGTTGGTTTGTGTTGGCACAAGAGCAGACCCAGGGTTCAGCTCCAAGAGCACACCAACAATCCCTAACTACTGGCCCGTTTGGAAACACCTATGAAGCAGATGAAGTCTCACCCGAAGTAGCTATGGGGGGGGTTGCAGGATAGAGATGTCTACAACCAAGGGTATATCAAGTGGATCCAATACAAGAACAACACAACAGTTATATATCATTTATTAGCTCATATCTATTCTGCACAACTATCTATCAGATCTAACATAGTAATGCAGTAACAGTATACCAATTGACAAAGAACAGAGCATCAATCACACACAACACAAAATATACGTGGTTCACCCTCTCTCTAGGAATACGTCGACATAACTATTCTTTATAATATATTAATATGAAGCATATAGTTCTTGTCTTCTCTCTTAGCTAGTAGATATTCTTTCTTCTTCTCTTTATCTCTCCCCTTCCTGCGCACTCAACTGCAGGACTTGATCTCCATACCCAGCTGAAGATCTTACAATACTAGAAGGCACTTACACTTAGTACTTCTCTCCCTCACACAATAATCACTCATGCCAATAAAAAAACTGGAACGAACCCTCTTCCCTCATCTAGGTTCTTATTTATACATTACAATCACTCACTGACAACCTTAGGCCAAAACCTAGGTGTCAAAACCCTAGATACCAAAACCCTAGGTGTCAAAAACCCTAGGTCAACTTGACTTGTATTTTTAGGGCTTCGCCAACCTATCTTTCCTTCCTTCTCGCACGGTGCTCCAAAGCATCCAATGGTGGATTTTTCCTCTTGCTAAGTTTTCCACGATTCGTCTTCCTTGCTTATCTATCATCCTTGATCTCCTCATCAAATGAATTTCTTCCTTTTACTTCGCTTTTTATTTTCTACTCTTTTGCTCACTTCAACCTAGTAATAGTCACTTTGTCTTCCACGCAGTTCACATTTTGTCTTTTCTTCCTTAATCTTCACTTACTTCCATAACCAAGGGCCAACAGGCCCCCAACACTCACCTGTGACTCGTCCCAAGGCACTTCAAATCTGATCCTTCAGTTTGACTTCGACTTTAGACTGCATAGTGTAGCCTTTTCCTTTTTCTTTATGCCTCCTCTCCTTCCTTGTGTAGACTATTTGCTCTGTTACTGGTACCCAGTTTCAACTGCACCTGGTACCTAGACCCTTTTCCTTATGCTTTTACTTAGAGCTACAAGGCAGTTAGTTGTCACAGTACAATTTCAACTGGCTCTCATTCACTAATCCTTCCTTCCATTCTCCATTCAAAGTCCTCAACTGCACAAATCCTCCTTTTGTAACATAGGTGACCTCATATGGCCCAAGCCAATGCGTTATGAACTTCCCAGGATGTTTTATGAAATTACTTTCATATACCAGTACTAGATCACCTTGTTTAAATGACTTCTTCTTAATGTGGCTGTCATGGTAGGACTTCTCTCTTTCCTTATATACCTGCTGATGGAATCCTGCAATAAATCCATCTTCCTCTAGTTCGACCAACTGTGTAAGCCTTTCTCGAATAGCACTAGTGTCATCCATATTTGTAAAGGTAGAAATTCTTAAGCTTGGTACCAAATATTCCATTGGGATAACGGCTTCAATACCATACACCAACTTAAAAGGGGTCTGCATTGTGAGTTTCTTGCAAGTGGTTCTATAGGCCCAAAGTACTATTGGTACTCCTAAATCCCAATCATCTCTATTGACACTGCAAATATTTGTTAGCATTGTCTCCAAGATCTTGTTGAATGTTTCAATTGTCCCATTTTCTTGTGGATGGTAATGTGTTCTCTTCTGATGGTGGACAGCAAATTCCTCAATCAAGGCTTCAATGGTCTTATTGATGAAGTGTGTGCCTTGGTCTCTCATAAGGATCTTCAGGCATCCAAACCTAGTTATGATTTCATCAAATATGAAGCGCGCAACTGTAATGGAACTACAGTCCTTAACTACTCTTTCTTTGGCACATTTGGTAAAGTATTTTGTCACAGTGATTATGTACCTTACTCCTGTGCACTTGCCTGGTGGGTTTATAGGTCCCATGAAGTCAATGGCCCATTTCTCAAATGCTTGTAGGGTCAGTTGTGGTGATAATGACATTTCATCTCTTCTGGATGGTTTCCCAACTCTTTGGCATACATTGCAGGCTCTATAATAGTCCTTAGCATCTTTGTGTAGAGTAGGCCACCAAAGGCCATCCCTAAGAATCATCTGCGTAGTTTCCTTCCCTTTGTAGTGTCCTCCTACGATTCCTTCATGATATTCAATGAGGATCGATGGTCTGTCTGCCTCCATAACAAACCTCCTCAGTGTCTCATCAGGTCCCATATTGTATGTTTTTCCTGCTATAAGTGAAAAGTCTGCAACATGCACTACTAGCTATTTCTTTTGGGTGATGGTATATTCACTAGGTGCCATTCCTGTTGACAGGAACTAGACTATTTCTGCAAAGTGGTCATCAAGTTTTCTAATGGCTATTAGTTGTGCATCCAAAATTGTATCCTCCAAACTAGTTGGTTCTTCTCCATGTTCCAACCTCAACAAGTGGTCAGGACCTTTGTTAATTCTTCCTGGCTTAACTACGATCTCAAAATCATATTCCTAAAATAGCAGAAGCCATCTGCATATTCTTCCCCCCAACACTGGCTTGTTGACCAGGTATTTCAATGTGGAGTGATCAGTAAACATTTTAAAGTGTCCTCCCAAGAAGTAGTGGCAGAACTTCTGCAACACATACACCATGGCTAATCCTTCTCTTTCAGTGGTGGTGTAGTTGATCTCTATTTTTGATAGCTTCCTGCTAGCAAAGGCTAACGGGTGGTTGATGTCTCCTGTTCCTGGTTTTTATAACAAAAATCCTAATGAAATAGAAGATGCATTGACTTGAACATGAAACTCCTTACTCCAATCTGGGAAAACCAGAATAGGCGTAGTAACCATTTTTTATTTTAGTGTGTCAAAGCTCTGCTGGCATTCTTTTGTCCAGTGAAATTGACAATCTTTCTTCAAAATATTTTCCATGGGTGTTGTAATCTGGGAATATCCTTTAATGAAGTTCCTGTAATATCCAGTATGTCCTAGTGCAATGCACAACTGTTTGACTGAAGTAGGAGGTGGAAGATCAACTATAATGACAATTTTAGATGGGTCTACCAGCAATCCCTTCTTGCATACAATATGACCTAACAATACTCCAAATGGCGAGAAGAATATGCACTTAATAAGATTCAAGGAAATTTGACACTACCTACATTTGTTGAACATTAGCCTTAGACATTCAATATGATTCTTCAATAAACTAAAAATAGTCCAATCATCAAAATTTGATTCTAGAAATTTATGTAGAAACTCCTTGAATGCTTCAACCACCACCCTGGAAAATATGGCTGGTGCATTATTCAATCTGAATGGCATTACTATATATTGGTAGGATCCCCATTCTGTGGAAAAGGTGTTCTTATGGTGATCTTCCTTGGAAATCTGGATCTGATGGTATCCTGAAAATCCATCTGTAAAAGAATATACCTCCTGGCCTCCTACATTATCTAACACTTCGTCAGTGAATGGCAGAGGGAAGGGGTCATGCAAACAAACATCATTCAACTTCTTGAGATCTATGCAGATCCCAATCTCTCATGTCTTCTTGTCTTGTAACACCATAGGGATAATCCATTCTGATTCTTCGACTGGTTTTATAATTCCTACTTCCAACATTCTATCGAGCTCATTCTTCACTTTCTCCTTATATTTAGGGTTCAATATGTAGAGTCTCTCTTTGACTGGTCTTGCATATGGTTTCAAAGGGATCCTCATTTCTCCCATAGGCCCTTTAATTCCCTTCATATCAGTGAACTTGGTCGGACACAATTCTTGATATTCATGTAGTAACTTCGTTATCTTGTCAATAGTAGCAGCATCCCAATAATCTCCAACATTTTCAAGATTTAATGTTTTCTCTATTCCAATATTGTCCTTCTTTATCTTGATCATCTATCCAATAAATGTTATCTCAAATCCTGGTCCTTCCACATCTCTTTGGCCTTTTGTTTCTGTGATGTTAACCTTCCTAGGATCCTTGTCTTCATTAACATTGATGTTGTAATAGCCTTGTAGCTTCTGGAGAGGCGCGGTACATTCATCCTCTTCTCATTCCAAAGGAAGGCTAGGTGACTCCTCGAGCACTTTTTGTCTTACACCCTATAATGCTTGATCTACTGTAGGATATTGACTTTCAAATAAGAAAATAGTTACAAAATTCTGAGTCATACCTTCCCAATCTACAGTGATGAGGCACAACTCTGCTTGAAGGTACCAATTGATAGGGTTTGTCTCCAGCGTGTTAATGAATTTGTGCACCCATTTCTCTTGAGGAATGTTTCTCCAAGCTTCCTCACAACTTCACACATGGTCCTTTGGACAACTTACACCTATATACCAAACTTTACAGCCTTTTACTTGTGCTAAGAACCATGCAGTCATCAGGGTACGACATTGTACCCATTCTGTAATGTTGTTTTTGTGTGTCCCCCACCATCTTGCTAGTGTTTCTTTCAAGGCCTCATCCATTTCCAACAAGCGTTGTTTTTTTGGTACACTTTCTTCAAAGTCTGACAAGAAGGTTTATAAAGGATTTAGACCATCAAAGGTGGGTAAGTTACTTACTGTGGTGTTGATCCAACACACTTCTCTAGTTAATCTAGCACATATTCTTGTAGATACTTCATACATTTTGTTCTGCCAATTCTCTAGTGCTTCTTATGAATATGATGAACTTGCGTTGTCACTTCGCCAGCTCAAATTTCCATCCACCGTAGGATTAATGTAATCCTGTTGTCTGGTTGTTAATTTGTATATGTTTTCCAGTTCATAGGCGCGGTATTATTCTCTGATGAGCTCAGTTTATCACTGACCTTCATCAAGATCTAAAGGTGTGATGACCCTAAGGCCATCTACTTCAAACATCATTCATATTTTATTTAAATCGACCAATGTGGAATTATTGAAATTCCAATCAATTCCTAATAGCGTAGGGTAAGAACAACTATCATCAACTATCTCAATTACCTCAAAGTATGGAAACGTCCTTACTCCGTCGATGTCCACAGGGACATGTTCCAATCTACCAAAGGGGTTTACTTCCTTCTGTTTAGTCATCCTAATCCTGATAGGGAAATAGATCAACTTAGGTTTTCCCATCGGTTCCTAGGTTTTCTTCGTCATGACATTGACCTCTGACCCTAAGTCGAGGACCACATAGTCTATATCATATTCTCCAATCTGAGCATTTAGGTGTAGTTCCTTATTTTTCCTTCTCTTCTTGGATAGTTGATGTACTGCTTTATTTAGTAAAGGATCTACGCTACTTATCTCATACTATCTGACCAAATTTTGCAATTCTTGTATAGCTTTCTCATCTTTAATCATCTCTATAAATGTATACAAGAAACTGACAAGTTTACTTGCCTCTTTTCCATCTCCAGGTGAAGAAGAATGATCAAATGCTAGGGGCATTCCACATTCTCTTACTTCTGGTCGTGTCTTTGATGAAGAACCTTGGTCTCCCTTGAATTCTCTTCTTGCCTCCTCGAACATTTGTTTTTATTTCTTTACATCAAAAGTTTGTGTCTTCTTTGCATCTTTTTTGATTCCTGATTCTTCTGTAGTCTTTCCTTGGGTCATTTCTCCTGTAACAACACCTCCTCTAGTGATAACAATGAATGTAGGGTCTTCTTCATGAGGTTATGCTTTGATCAATTGTATCTGCAGGTTCTGATGAGGTCCCCGTTTCTCTTGAAGTTTATCCAACCATGCTAGACATTACTCGATAGTATGCTCGAAGGAGTTTCAATTGCTGCAAGTGGTACAAGGGTTATGACATTCCCTTTCCAAGTGTCATGGCCATGCATAGTTATAACAGATTATCTATCCTCGACCCATACTTCCTCATCTTCCTCTTCCTCATAATCCACCCTGAGGATTGAAGTTTCCTCTCCCAGGGGAGTTATACTATGTAATGTTTCCTTCTTGTTGTACTTCACCTTGAATTTTGTATATATCCCTTAACCTTTCATGCATGAGATCATAATCCCTACATTCCTTATCATCATGTCCCATGGACTTACAGAATGTGCAATAAAAATTTGTGGGTGTCTGAACGTATTTTTGCATGTAGTAGCACTCACCAGGGTGATGTCTGTTTCTTCATACCTCGCACTAGGGTAGGGTGACTTGCTTCAAAGGGATCAGAGCTCTAGAGGCCAAGTATTCATGGAATAGGGGACAATGCTCCTTTTCATGGCCTTCTGATATGCATATGACACACCAGATGTCTTCTATTTTATCGTTTCCCTTGTCTTTCTTCACATCTTCGACCTGCAGAAACAAAATAGTTAGCTGACTCAAGATTTGACTCATACCTGAGCTGGATTCTCCAATAGGGGATGATTCTAATTTCATGGCGATCTCTAGAGCCTCAGCCTACAAAGAAATCTTTTGTTTCATTAGGGTAACTCTGATGTGTGGTAAGAGGGAAACAATGAACCATTCCTTGTTCGGCTCATCTAGGATTTCAAAACTCAGATGGCCTATCAAGGTCTTGAATCTCTAATCGAACTCCCATACCAGTTCAACTATTCTCTGCTTGATTTATTTTAGTTTTGTAATGCACTGCAATTCTAACTTAGGTTTCTTGAATTCAACAATTAGCAAAGTCTTAATGGCATTCAATAGTTTAGGTGTAGCTCCTTGGACAAATTTCATGTACCAGCTCAGTGTGAGATCTCTTAGGGTGGTACTGAGCTGAGCTCATTTGACATCTTCATCGGTGATATTCTTAATACTCCACACAGCTTCGTAGAGAAACCATTGTTTTTTAGGGTCTTCAAATCTGTCTCCTCTAAAGGTGGGTAACCTCATCTCGTCTACCATAGATATTCCTAGGTTTCTAGACTGAGTATGTGGTGGACTACTAGTGACAGTGCTCTGAGCACTCTGGTGACTCTGATTACTTAATTTTGTTGAAAAAACAATAGGATTAATAGTACTTACTTCGATAGTCGGTGCAGTTCCTGAAGCTTCTGGTTTTTCTTGGCAAGGTTCTTCAATTTTCCCTTCCTTTAGATGCTCCTCGTCTATCAGATCTTCCTCTTCTCCACTATAGAAACCCTCGTCCCTGTAGTTCTTCTTAAATAGGTTCATGAGAGAAACTTCTCTGAACACTCTCCCACTGTGTGTATGTCCAACCTCTATGTCGTTGCCTGAATTATTGAACATTGGCCTTTTCGAATACACTCAACTACCATATGTACAAGATGTTCTTCTTATGCAATAGCATCGTGATCCTCAACTTCCGAAAATGTAAACATTTCCCTCTAGGTCCCTTAAATAAATATCTCTCTGCTTGGCTATATGACTGTACTATGTCAACAACAAACTCAGTGATATACCCTGCAATGGTACTATCAAACCAATGATCTACTACTCTTGACACCACGTTATCAACTCTCTTGACCTTCTTAATTAGCGTCGATGTCCAGACCACAGGTGGCTTAGATCTAATCTCAAATTGGGTATCTTCTAACCTATCTAGCCACTTGTATAGATCCTGATGGATTCCTCCAAAGAAAATTTTGTGTATATCAGTAAAGATATATCTCTCCAACCAATCCTCTATACTAAGACTAGGGTTCATGTTCTAGGCTTCAGCGAGGTCCTTTCCTTGATCTTCTATCCACTTCTGAATCTCTGTCTTCGATGGAAATCACCTTGACATTCCCTCAAGAATATTCTTGTCCTGACAACAAAACCATTTTTGGGCATAAGGGAAGACCCAGGTTTCAGCTCCAAGAGTGCACCAATAAGCCCTAACTACTGGTCCTTTTGGAAACACCTACAAAGCAGATGTAGTCTCACCCGAAGTAGCTATGGGGGGGTTGTAGGACAAAGATGTCTACAACCAAGGGGATATCAAGTGGATCCAATAAAAGAAAAACACAACAATTATATATCACTTATTATCTCAGATATATTCCGCACAACTATCTATCAGATCTAACACAATAATGCAGTAATAGTATACCAATTGACAAAGAATAGAGAATCAATCACACACAACACAAAATATACGTGGTTCACCCTCTCTCTAGGGCTACGTCCACATAATTGTGCTTTATAATATATTAAGATGAAGCATACAGTTCTTGTATGCGCTCTTCTTATTTCTTCTTCTCTCTATCTCTCCCCTTCCTTCACACCTAGCTGGAGGACTTGATCTCCGCACCCAGCTGAATATATTACAATACCATAAGGCTCTTAAACTTAACACTTCTCTCTCTCACACAATAATCACTCATGCCAATAAAAAAACTGGAACGAACCCTCTTCCCTCATATAGGTTCTTATTTATACATTACATTCAGTCATCGACAACCTTAGGCCAAAACCTAGGTGTCAAAACCCTAGATACCAAAACTCTAGATGTCAAAAACCCTAGGTCAACTTGACCCATGTTTTCAAGGCTTCACCAACCTGTCTTTCCTTTCTTCTTACGCAATTCTCCAAAGAATCCAATGGTGTATTTTTCCTCTTGCTAAGTTATCCATGATCTGTCTTCCTTGCTGATTTTTCATCCTCGATCTCCTCATCCAACAACTTTCTTCCTTTTACTTCACTCCGTCTTTTCTACTCTTTTGCTCACTTCGACCAAGTAACAGTCACTGTGTCTTCCACACAATTCGAATTTCACCTTTTCTACCTTAATAATATCTTACTTCCATAACCAAGGGCCAACAATTTGACGTATCTAAAGACCCAGAAAGAATGATAGTTCTCCTAGACCTTTCATCAGTACTTCCAAAAATAATATCATCAACATAAACTTCAATTAATAAAATATTATATTGAGTTACCTTTATGTAGAGGTTGTTTTATGCAATTCCTTTTATGAACCATGCCTGTTGTAGATATTTATCCATTCTAGATTACCATGCTCTAGGAGCATGTTTTAGACCATATAAGACCTTCTTCAATTTACACACATAATATGCGTTCTATGACAACTGAAATCCTTCTGGTTGTTCAATATAGACTTATTCTTCCAGTTCCCCATTCAGAAAAGCTGGTTTCACATCCATCTGATACACTTTAATATTCTTGGATCAAGCATAAGCTAGGAGAAATCAGATTGTGTCCATTCTGGCAACTGGAGAAAATGTCTCTTCAAAGTCAATTCCTTCAACCTGTGCATATCCTTTACATACCAATCTATCTTTATTCCTTATAACCTATCCATATTCATTTAATTTGTTTCTAAATACCCACTTTGTGCCAATCACATTCTTATTCTTTGGTCTTGATACCAATTCCCAAAAGTCATTTTTCTCTATTTGATCCAATTATTCATCCATGGCCTTATTCCAAAATTCATCCTTGCTAGCCTCTTCAAAACAGTCTGGTTCAACCGTAGATGAGAGTTCTAGGTACGTTTTTTCTGGTGAATAGATTCTTCTTCTAGTCCCAACTACTACATCTTTGTTTCCAATAATCTAATTTGAAGGATGATTCTTCTATACTCATTTGCTAGGTGTCTTTGGAGGCATTTTCTGAACTTGCTCTTCTGCTTTTTTCAGATTCTCTTCATCTTCCCCTTCTACTTATTTTTCATCTTCTGCTTCTTCTTCGTAAATTTGTTCCATTGATTCATTTTTTTCTTCCTTTAATTCTTGTCTACCTGTTTCATCAATTATTACATTAATGCTTTCCACAAATTTGTTCAACATCAGTTTGTAACACTTGTATGATTTCCTTGTACTTGAGTAACCAACAAGTACTCCTTTATCCACACGAGAGTCAAACTTTCCCATTCTTCCATATTCTCTTTTGATGTAGCATTTTATTCAAAAAACTATGAAGTGTTTCACATTTGTTGGTCTTCCTTTCCATAACTCGTAGGGAGTTTTGTTAGCATTGTTACTGAGCATTACATTTTTTTTAATGTGAACTATTGTATGCACTTCCTGTGTCCAAATTATATCTATTAATTTGGAATCCATTAGCATTGTTTGAGCCATTACATGTACTGTCATGTTCTTTCTTTCAATAACTACATTATGTTGAGGTGTCATAGCAATGAAGAATTTCCTTTTTATTTCATGCCTGCTGCAATAGTCCATAAATTCCTTTGAAGTGAACTCTCCTCCATTATTATCTCTCAAGCATTTGATTTTTGAATCCATTTCATTTTCAAACATTTCCTTGTAGACCTTGAAGTTTTCAAAAGCTTCTGACTTATTCCTGAGAAAGAAAATTGCAATCATCCTTGTATAATCATCAACTAATAACATAAATTATTCCTCACCTTTTAAAAACTTTGTTTTAGTTGTTCCAACTAGGTTAATATGCACAATTTCTAGTGGTCTTGTCATTGAATATTCCTTTGATTTGAACCCGATCTTTGTTTTCTTTCCTTGTTGACAATGCTTGCATAAAGTATTGGTTGGTTTCGTGATCTGGGGAATTTCTCTATCTGCTTCCCTTTTGTTGACTTTGAAAAGGTTATCAAAATGTATGTGACCCATTATTTTGTGCCATAGCCAACTTTCATCTTCCTTTCCTAGGAAACACTTTTCGTTTCCAATTTCACTTAATACATATATGTTGCTTGAAGTTCTCGTAGTTGTTGCAGCCAATTTTCCTAAACCTTATTTTCTTATCTCGCACTTTTTTGAATTGAAATTAACTTTAGGACCTTGGTCACACATTTGACTCACACTTAGAATACTATGTTTCATATCTTCTCCTAGTAGAACATTTTCTGCCTTGGTATTATTGTTCCCAATTTTGACTATGCCTTTTCCAATGATTTTAGTCTAATCTTCATTTCCGAAGGAGACTGATCCATATCTTTCCTTTCTTAATGTAAGAAACTTGTCTCTATCACCTGTCATGTTTTTTGAAAAACCATTATCAACATACTAACCATGTTTCTTCTTCTTAGCTTGTAGAGCGAGTGTGCATTCTTCATTACTATATTGATTCTACTTTCTTATCCATGTCCTTTTCTAAGGTTCCTGTCTGTGACTATTATTGTAACTTGTTCTATTGTGGTTCTCTAGGAGGGATTGTCATTCTTCAATATTTATCCATGTGTCCAAAGTTGTTACATTTGTAGCATTCCACTTTAGTGCTCAAATATTCAAACCTATTGTAACTTCTTCTCTGCGTTTCACTAGGCCTTCTTGATAACCTTTTGTGTATAAGTTTCAAAGTTGTTTATGTTCCTATTTTTAGCTCTGTAATTCATAGCTTTATGTCCAAAGTTATTACATGCATAACATAAACCAAAACATATAGTTTGATACCTAGGAGTTGAATATCTTATGAAAGGAGGTACTTTTATGAATCCTTCTTCTTCCTAAGGCTTATCTGTTTCTGTCAGTCATTGATTCTGAAATCTGAATATTCTCGATGGAGGACTGTCCCTGTAATTTTCTTTGTAGACCTTCCTATCCCCTTTGATTGTTTCTACATAGATTTTTAGATATGTTTCTTTTTCTGTTGTTTTGGAGCTTCATCCATTTTCTGGATGATTGTATGCAAGTGTGGATTTGTCATGATGAGGTTTTTGACTACTGATAATGTCAATCAAAACGTTTGAGTTGTTCTTCATATTTTTCTTTTGAAGATACTTTCTTAATGTGACAATCTATGCTTCCAAATCTATAGTGATCATGTCTCTTCCTTCTAGCTGTTCTTTGAGTGCTCATTCAATTTTTTTATCTTCTTCAATTTGAACCTTCAAATTTGTGATGATTTGTTCTAGTTCATGAGTGTCTTCTTTCTTGTCTAGTTCCGCTTGTAGTTTCTTGTTTTTCTTATTTTCTCTTCTGATAACTTCTATGGCACACAATAATTCTTCTCGGTAGTCAACTTCTGCCTCTTCATATTCTTCTTCGACCTCTTAATATTCTTCTTCGGAGTCTTCTTTATCATATTATTCTACTACCATGAATAGAACTCTTTTTGTCTCATTGTCACTAACTTCATATTCATCTGATGATGAGATGTCTTCTTTGGTACATAAAATTTTCTTGAAAACTTTCTTTGTGGTTATTTTACCTTTATATTTTTGTTTTCTATTTGAGTAGCCTTCATCATTTCTCTTTTTCTTATGAGTACATTTGTTAGCGAAATTACCAATACCATCACAATTAAAACAAATCAAAGGAAGCTTACCTCTATACCTTACGTCAGTTCCCTTGTTCAATCTTCTGACAAAGTTGGTCGCTTCTTCATCATCATTTGAAATGTCATTGTTGTTGCTATGTTATTTTTCTTTTTTCTTTCCCTTTTTCTTTGATCTTTTGGATTCTTTGAAGGCTTCTTGTTTTATATATGGATTTTCTTGTTCAGTTCTCATTTCATATGTTGTGAATATTCTATGTAGTTCATCCATGCTTATTGAGTTTAGATCTACTCTTTCTTCTAGTGCTGATATATTAGGGTCAAATCGCATAGGAAGAGATCTTAGTACCTTTTGAATAATTACAGATTCTTTGATTTATTCTCCCAATCCCATGATTGCATTTAATGTTTCATCGACTCGTAAAACTTAAGCTGCAATATTCTCATCTTCCTTCATCTTTAGTTGTTTGAACTGACCTCTGTAAGTTTGAAGCTTTGCTTCTTTGACTTTTGAATCTCCTTCATAAATATTTTGAAGTTTGTCCCAAATCTCTTCAGTGGATTTACAATGTGCAACTTTGGTGAATACCAATTCTCCAATACCATTTAGAAGTGCATTTTTGGCTTTGGAATTATTATGTTTGAGTTTCATTGCTTTGTCATTTTTCAGTGGAACTATTGGTGCTATGTATCCGTCTACAATTGATTTCCAAATTTCAAATCCCTCTGCCTGTATATATGTCTTCATCCTTATGCTCCAAAATGCATACTTATGTCCATCAAACTGTGGTATTCTATTTTTATACATGTTGTTGCTATCCATGATCTACCTTTTAGTGGTTAAACTAATTTCTGAAGGAACCTGCTTTGATACCAATTGTTGAATTTATGAGAGGGGGGGGGGGTGAATCAGTAATAGAGAAATTTAATCCTTTTTAACCATATAATGAAAGTGTTATATCAATGTAGCATTATCATCTAATATTTGCAGAGTAAATAAACAATGAACAAATGAAAAATCATACACATAAACAATACACCAGTGTTTTTATGTGGAAACCCAAAGTGGGAGAAAACCACATAATTCTTTTTCTTATATGTCTTGAAGAATTACATTCATTGGAAGCACCAAATTCCTTTGTTTTCCAGTTGAAACTAGAAGGAGGATCCAACCCCCTAGTTTCTTAGGCTACAACATGAGGGATGATCCAACTCCCCAATTCTCTGGCTACAACCAGAAGGAGGATACAACCCCCTATGTTCTCCATATACAACTGGAAGTTGGATACAACCACCTATCCTTGCCCTGTCCAACCACCCTGACATATAAGTAGAATGATAGAGCCACTATCACACTATCACTGTGAGATATACTGTTGTACAATTGTGCCAACCTGTACCACTGACCTGTAGCCAACCTGTACCACTGACTTGTAGCCAAACTGTACAACTTCCCTGCAATCAATTTGTACCTGAAATGAACATGCATCAACCAAATACAACAGATATGCAACCTATATTTTTGTAGGATGTTTATGTACTCACCCTATCTGTTATGCAACCCACGTATGTACGTGACCAAACTGTTATGCAACTTGCAACCTGTGTATGCCTTCTGAAAACTAGGTTTTTCTTTATTCTGAACACTTCTGACCCTCTGCAAATTATTTCACATAGATCTCCAACCTATCACTATATCTAGACTATAAATTTACCATGTGCATGAATCCTCGTACATATCCTTTACCCAAAGCATATATATCTCTCTCTAGTCATGTGCCATATAGGTGTGTGTAATCATGAACAAGTATAATAACCCTCACATGATCTATTCATCAAACCATTTCTGATATTCATCCTCTCAATACATCAACCACTTCACAAAAAAAATCTCTCAACCATATACCATCACTATATTTATGTAGATCTGACTTATACAGAATATCCCATGCAACCACTAGTCTCTTTAAGGAGAATCCTCAAATCTCCATAACCATTTCTCATGCATACATCAAAATCAAACCATTCATATAAATAATACATAAATTTTGAACCAATGGATAGATCTGATGTATCTGAGCCCTATAGACCTTCCTGGGAGCTTGATCTCAGAATCTAGAACCTATGCATCTTCATCTTCTCAAGTTTCCATGGCTTTACCAACATGTACGCACTCTAATACACTAACATACCACGAACGTACGCACCCTAGTACACTGTCAGCTCATGTACGCATCATAAATTAAGCTTTTTTTGTATTTGTTGTAATTCCAAAAATTTCATCCCCAACCCTTCATACTACTTCATACTTTCACAACTTCAGATGTATCAATGAGTACTTGCAATAAGCCTTACACAACAAAATATATTCATTGTGTTCAAGTGTGATTAAATGAGAGAGCCTTGCCTCTTATTTATACTTTCATGTAGAATTCCACTTTCCTTATTTTAGGGAGTTCTCCATTAACTTTATTATTTAAATAATTTATTTTGCAAACACTTTGACTTTTAGGGGCTTCTAGATGACTTATGAGGGTTCTCCAACTTCACATGGTTGTAACTCTCTAATCGTGAGGAGTTATGTGACGTTCCACATGCCAACGAAAATGGCATGACATGTAATATCCATATGGAATAGTATTACTTGCAAATATCTCAAAAATCATACCATTATCCATCAAACAAACTTGAGTCCATTACCCAAACCTTTGTGCTACCAGAATTCTCTACCGGGCTTTCTTCAAGAGTTGACATCAATGACAACCATCCCAATTAATAAACATCTAATACTCTCAATTGACAACAATATGGTCACAACTGACAAAGAAACTCTTCAGTTTGTTCTAACTTGTTTGAAAGTTTCACAAGCCAAAGCATAACTACTTCAAACT
>ML832619.1:15672-26230 GCA_009831015.1 Picea engelmannii
GGGTATAGTGTGTTTGTCAACTATATAATCAATGATCCCTTGTCAATGTGACATTCTATCAAATATTTTTAAATTGACAAGAAAGTTGGATCAAAAGTCAAATGAGGAGACATTTAAATTGCTCCTAGAACAAGTATAGGGAGAGAACATTGAAGCAATAACTACTGGGGCGATATTTCTTTAGATATCTCTATAGGAAACCTTGTTAGAATCTATTAGCATTTTTTCTTGTAAAGTGGGGTAAAATGCAAAAGGGATGGGTTAAAAACCCAGTTACCCTAAGTTCGGGACGCAAAATGCACCTGTGGTTAAGCGGCAAGCAATTCTGGATGGCAGGGATCCGCACGCCCGGATCAATGATGCACATCGGAATCCAGAGCCCCCCCGCCTTTCTACCTTTAAGCAGAGGGGGGGGTCCGGAATCAAGGGCGCACCTCTCCAATGGTTGCGATTGGAACGCCCGGATCAACGGCGTGCAAGGTGATTCTGGACCCCCCCCCCCGCCTTTCTACCTTTAAGCAGAGGGGGGGGTCCGAAATCAAGGGCGCACCTCTCCAACGGATGAAATTATAGCGCCTGGATCAATGACGCACAGGCAATCCGGACATCTTCTGTCTTTCTGCGTGTAACCAATGTGGGCCCCTTTCCTGTCGTGTAGCCTTTTGTGTCATCCTTCCCCTTGCCATCTGCTCTCCTCCTGGCCGTGCGATGAGGCTCGCTTCCTTTTTCCCTTCCTCATCCTCTGACGCCTATCCACCTCCCCTTTTATGGTCCAGGTGGTCCCTCCCCCCATCTCATCATCCACTCACCACCCGCCATGTGTCCCTCTCACTCCCACTTCAACCTTATGTGCCTATTACATTTCATTTCCTACCTCCTCTGCTTACTGTCTTCCATCGTGCATCTTCCCCTGTTACCTCTCTCGTGCCTCATCACTTTTTATTTCACCCTCATAGTTTTCACGCCACCACTCTGATTATGTGCCCCATCCTTTGTGCTGGCCTCCATGCATATTCATCAAGTCGTTCAGCTAATCTAGGTGGCATTACAAGGAGCCTTCCATGTCCCAAAAGTGTTGAGTCTTCCAGGCCATTCACAATCCCAATGAAGCATTTATTGAGGTAGTTGGTGGTGTTTAGATATTGCCTCCGCCATAATGGGAAAGTTCGGCGACAAATTAAAGGCAAGTCGATTTTCCCACGGAACTGTCAGGAGTTCAATTGTGTCTACCATAGGTGCACGATCATTTAGAGACTGCAGGTGCAGATTGTCAGAAGCCATGTAGATGCAAAGTTTTAATGCAACGCCTTGATCTTGTTGTTGTTGTTGTTTTGAGTATATGTAGGCGTTTTCTCCATTTTTGTATCTATCGATGGTAGAGAAAATCTCCCGACTGTAAATTTTTAACAACCACTCTGGTTTCCTGGTTATGCATATGTATCTGAGATTTCTTGTTTTATGACAAATAATTTCATTACTCTGTCTATGTTTTTGTCTCATACCAGAGAGTTCATGATCGAATGATTCGCATGAATTGTTACAGTTATGTTATGATAAAGGATTTGTCGTTGCATTATTGTATTCCCTGGTCTTCTGTGTTTGAATATAAGAGGATCTTGTGTTTGGACGCTTTCTTCACTAGTCTGTTAGGAACCTGATGTTTATGACAAACCCTCGCACTCTTCTCATACAAGTCTTCCCCCTACTCACCCTTATTACAACTCACTGTTTGAATTTTATCTAAGACCTCACTTGCTCATGCATGTCTGGCCTTGTTTCAGAGTTGAGACGATATTGTTCTGAGTTTACTTCCATATGATCATCCTTTATAAACAAATCGTGACATTAAACTGATGGGTGTCGAGCTCTTCTCCTGCAAGCAATCCAGGAGTGACTTTCGACGCTAACATTTCTGGCGCCGTTGCCGGGGATCGAAGTTGAAGATTTTTTCCCCGGGATTGAATGACAACGATTAACTGATTCTAAAGGTGCATCGAATATCAGAATTATCAAGATTTCTATTATGCACCTGGTGACTCCACTGTGACGAGTCTACTGAGACGAACCTATTGGGTTAGTTGTGGCTTCCAGCGGTAGACACACGCAGTCCCATCCACAGCTGCCTCTAGCCATGCCTAAAGAAGATCCAGAGGTGATTATCAGAAAAGGGAAGCCCTCTCAAAGAGAAATCTTCACTGCTGAACCAGATATTTCCCCACCTCCTTCCGTAAAAACTTCATTTTCTTATTCTCAGCTTCATAGCCAGCCCTCTTCAGAAGTTTCCCATTTCCTGAATTTTGGGAGTGTTCCTGTTGAGTTTTCCCTTCCTAGTTTGGGATTGGAGGGAGAAATCCTTGTCACTCCCCTCTCCTATGAAGTTGTTCCTCGGCGTAGACCCGGGAATATAGAAGATTTCCCCACTCCTGCACAAAGAGGAGTGTCTGCTGACTTGAGCTCATTAGTCTTCTCCTTAAACCCTCTCTTGTTTCCCACTCCACTTCGAGACTCATTTCCCATAGCCCCTTTGCGAACCCCTTCTCCTCCAATTTCTCCTCCACCTAATATTCCTATGGATGCTGCTAATCCCCCTTAGGACTAGAATGGAGGCTATTATAGTCGCTAGGTATGCTCCCCTTGTGTTACCTCAGCCCCTCAACGCCCTCCCGACAGATGGTTACCTCAACCAACTACCCAATTTCACGGGTGAGGGGGACGTAACTGCAGATGAACACCTAGAAGCCTTTTACAGTTTCACAGATGATAATGTCATCATGCATGCGGATGTATGGATGAGGATTTTTGTCCATGGCCTCCAAGGCGAGGCTAGAAAATGGTTCAAGGCCCTGCCTCCTGGATCTATTGATGGGATAGAAGCTTTAGATAATGCCTTTTTGAGACAGTGGGGAGATAAAAAATATTTCATGTATTATATGACAGAGTTTGGATCTTTGAAAAGAAAAGAAGGAGAGTATGTCTCCGACTTCTCCAAGAGATTCAATAAAATGTATGATAAAATTCCTGCTGAGATAAATCCCTCAGAAGCCTCGACTAAGATCACTTATGCTAGTGCTTTTGATCTCGATTTCTGCCTACTGCTGAGGGAGAGAAGAGCCACTACCCTGGCCCACATGCAGGATGTAACCGTGGAGGTAGAATCTAACATATTGGTTTTTGACTGACTCAGGAACGCTGCTGATAGAAATGTATCTAAGAAAAGGCCTGAAGCCTCCCCATCTAGTTCCTCTCCCATGCCCCATCAGACAGATGAGACAAACAGAGTACTAAACTCACTTTCTACCAGGATGGAAAGGTGGGAATTAGAAGGGAAGCTCATGTACAAAAATCTCCGGAATGCTGATAATAGAGGTTTCAGGAGACCCAATAACAATGGACCACATGCCTTCGCAAGGGAACAGAGGGAAAAAGACAGAGAGGATCAATGGATTCAAACCCCCCTCCAAAACAACCTGGTTACTCATGATAAAGGGGAGGAGATGGACGAATTCGACCCTGAAATTCATTGTGTTGAAGAGGCTCCTCCTTTTCCCCATTTGACTCATTCTGCCTGTGAAAAATCCCTAATGAACATTCAAATCCATGAGTTAGGAAAGGGAGATAGGGCCGATCATACCTCTAACAGATACAATCTCAGGTCAAGAAAGAAAGAAGGAGACTTTGATAGCCAATACCAGCCCCTCATAGCAAATAGGCCTACTAAAACTGCAGCAGCCATAACTAAAGAAAGGAGAACTCAGAATGCTTCGCCAGCAGCCAAAGAACCTATCGCTGAGGTAAGGGAAGCTCCTAAGCCTATTTCCTCTTTCAATTTTGAGCATGAAATTCAAAAAATCAAGATTCTCGTCCCCATCTTGGAGCTAGTTAAAAATGAAGACTTTAAAAGGTCCCTCTCTAAGCTGCTACAATCTGAGTCCCCCCAGCCCCCCTCTGACTCAGTGAACCTTCAAGATGAGAAGCCAGTTGTCATCCTAGGTCCCATGGTAGAAGACAGAGATGATTCATCCCCTCCCTTCTACACCTCCTTGAACATACATGATAAAGTGTTGTATAATTGCCTCATGGATTCAGGAGCTTCCCATAACCTTATGCCCAAGATAGTCATGGAAGAACTAGGACTAGAAGTGACCAAGACCTATCATGATTTGTACTCTTTTGATTTGAGGAGGGTGAAATTTATGGGAGTCATCAAGGACCTGGTGGTTTCTTTGTTTCAGCTGCCCATGAAGAGTGTGGTCATGGACATTGTGGTAGCTGATGTTCCCCCCAAGTTTGGCATGATGTTGTCAAGATCTTGGATTAAGAGACTTGGAGGAATGTTACAGATGGATCTCACATATGCCACCATTCCAGTTTTTGGAGGGGAACATAGGAGGTTGTACAGAGAAGCCCAAATAGCCTATATTGTCAGTGATGAAGCCAACCCCACTAATCACCCCATCTTTGCGCTTGGCACTGATTTAGGATCTAGTTTATTACAGATCACTGAAACTCCGGAGGCCCCTTTACAGATTAGAAATCAGCCCATTCTTAATCGGGAGATACCTCCTCCAACCACCTCTATTTGGAAGATGTTCTTTGATGGAGCTTCCTCCAGTATAGGTGCAGGTGCCGGAGCGGTTTTCATATCGCCCTGTCAAGAGACCATATTTTTGTCATACAAGATGGAATTTGAAACCACCAACAATGTGGTAGAATATGAAGCTCTTGTGCTGGGTATGGGGGCTGCAAAGGAAATGGGAATAAAGGAGATGGTTGTGTTTGGAGATGCAGAGTTGATCATCCAACAGGTCAAAAATTTTTATCAGGCCAAGCATCCTCGGCTTAGGAGCTACAGAAATGAGGTATGGGACTTGATTGATAATTTCTTCTCTGCTTTCAACTTTGTTTTTGTCCCAAGGGAAGAGAATACCGTAGCCGACTCCCTAGTTGTCTCAGCCAATTTATTCAGGATCCCCCTGCCGCAAAAGATTAATAGTGAGGTCGAGGTAAGGTACAGGCCATCCATCCCGGACAACATAATGCATTGGAAGGTATTCGAGGATGATCTTGAAATCAAAAAATTTCTTCAGTCTGTCGATGAGTTTTCTTCTTTTCACATTGATCAGGACCCTGATCCCGAAGGTGACCCCCCCTCTAGGGTATTCTTGAATAAAATTGTTGATCACCAGATTGTTCAACTGCCTAGCAATCACATTCCAAGGGGACTGGTCCCTTTAGAAAGACTGTTCGACAAAAATGATGTGGCAATAAAGGGTGGTGTTTCAAGTGAAGATGTTGACATAGCTGAATGCAACATTGGCACGCAGGATGAGCCTAGGTTCGTCAAATTGTCGAGCAGCCTGACTAATGAACAGAGGGAGGAATATGCTGGGTTATTAAAGGAATTCGCTGATGTGTTTGCATGGGCCTATGAAGACCTTATGACACATTTTTTATTGAGCACAAGATCCCACTAAAAGAAGAAGCTAAGCCATTCAGGCAGAAGATGAGACAGATAAATCCCATGTTGCTACCTGTCATGGAGAAAGAAGTGAAGAAATTGTTAGATGCCCAAATCATTGTCCACTTGAGGTATTCTGAGTGGGTAGCCAATTTGGTCCCGGTAAGGAAGAAAAGTGGAGAAATTAGACTCTGTGTTGATTTCAGGAACCTGAACAGAAGCTCAAGGAAAGACAATTATCCCCTGCCCAACATGGAACACATATTGTAGAAGGTCACTGGTGCATCTAGAATATCCATGATTGATGGCTTCTCTGGTTACAATCAGATATCAGTCATGCCTGAGAACAGAGAAAAAACAACCTTCACCACTCCTTGGGGCACATTCATGTATTCCAAAATGCCTTTCGGATTGATGAACGCAGGAGCAACATTTCAGCGAGACATGGACATAGATTTCATCAGGGAGAAGGAACAGTTTGTGTTAATCTACCTAGATGACATCATAGTCTTCTCCAGGACATACAAGGAGCACTGCTGTCACTTGAGGAAGGTTTTCCTGAAATGTCAGAGGTTTGGCCTATCTTTAAATCCCAAGAAATCTTTATTTTCTATGAAGGAGGGGAAGCTATTAGGCCATATAGTATCAGCAGAGGGAGTGAGAATTGATCCTAGTAGGGTAGAGGCAATTCAGACCTTGTCACCTCCCAGGTCGAAGAAGGAAGTTCATGCCTTTTTGGGGAAGATAAATTTTCTGAGGAGATTTGTTTCAAATTTTGTTGAACTGGTGAAACCCATCACATCCATGCTCAAGAAGGGAAATGAAGTGAAATGGACCACTGAACCCAGGGAATCTTTTGTCCAAATAAAAAGGGCATTGACTGAGGCACCTGTGTTGATCAGTCCTGACTATTCCAAAGATTTCCTGATCTTTTGTTTTACTTCTTGTGATACAGTAGCAGCGGTCTTATTGCAAAAAAATGATCAAGGGCGAGAGCAGCCTATTGCCTTTTATAGCAAGGCATTGAGAGATGTGGAACTCCAGTATGAGATCATGGAAAAGCAGGCCTATGCCTTGGTGAGAGCTCTCAAATCTTTTAGAGTCTATGTCTTGCACTCGCGAATCACTGCATATGTTCCTTCGGCCTCTGTGAAGGACATTCTTATATAGCCTGACATAGATGAAAGAAGAGGCAAGTGGATCGCCAAGATCTTGGAATTTGATCTAGAGATTAAGCCCACCAAGTTAATAAAGGGGCAGGGTTTAGCCAAGTTGCTGGTCGAATCCAATTGCAAAGCCTTGGGGATTAAATTCATCAATGAGCAAGCTGAGTCATCCAACAAGCATTTTCAGGGTGCCTTATCACTAGCAGCATGCGCCTGGTACAAAAATATCTTGTATTTTCTGCAAGAATTAAAACCTCCTGATGGACTAGGAAAGGGTGAGGCTAGAGCTTTAAAGCTCAAAGTGGTCAAATATTGCCTCATTGACCCAGCCTTGTACTGGAAGGACCCTCTAGGGGTATTTTTAAGGTGCCTGGACCCGCAAGAAGCCCAGAGGGTGATGTTTGATTTTCATGGTGGTAGTTGCAGAGGTCACCATTTCTAGAAGACCATAGCTCACAAGATCCTCCAGGCTGGGTATTACTGGCCCACTTTATTCCCTGATGTCTGCAGAGAAGTCAGAGCTTGCATCAAATGCCATAAGTTCTCAGGAAATAAGCAACTCAAATCTCTTCCATTGAAGCCCATAGTAGTTTCAGCACCCTTTCAGCAGTGGGGATTGGACTTCATTGGAGAAATGAATCCCCCCTCAAGTGGACAACACAGATGGATCCTGACTGCAACAGACTATTTCACCAAATGGATAGAAGTTGTCCCCACCAGGAGCACTTCCCACAAAGTAATTATCAACTTCCTGGAGGATATCATAGCCAGATTTGGCTGCCCTAGCAGAATTGTCATTGATAATGCCTCCCCCTTTCGGTATGAGCCTCTAGTCAAGTTCTGTGAACAGTATGAGATATCACTGATTCACTATACTCCCTATTATCCTCAAGGAAATGGACTGGTGGAATCTTCCAACAAAAGTCTGATCAAGCTCATCAAGAAGCTACTGGAAGATAATGAAAGGGCCTGGGATTCCAAGCTCAAATTTTCTCTATGGGTTGATCAGGTGACAACGAAAAGGTCCCTTGGCATCTCGCCTTTCCACCTAGTTTACGGGACAGAAGTTTTTTTTCCTACTCAACTCGCTTTGTCTGTGGAAAAATTCCTCCAAGACCTAGAAGGGGAGCCTGACCATATGATCAGAAGGATTCATTAGATTATGGAAGTTCAGCAGGTCAGGGAACAGGTTGTGAACAGGGCCTACAATCATCAGCAAAGGATCAAGCAGACCTTTGACAGGAAGATCGGAAAGAAAGATTTTGAGCTGGGTGATCTGGTGCTCAAATGGGATGCACCCCAGCAGGTAAAGGGAAAGCACAACAAGTTTGATGCCCTCTGGTTTAGGCCTTTCAATATCTATGAAGTATTTTCAAACAACAATTACAGGTTGCAGGATTCGGAAGGCAAAGAAGTTTTTAATGGCCCAGTAAATGGGCATTTCTTGAAAATATGTTTTTTGTGAGCCGCAGTCGACTCTTTTGTAAATATTGTTTTTTATTTTTCAGCTTAATAAATGACTCCATAGATCAACGGCAAGGCACTGAATCTGCAAAAGGAGTCCTTAGAGCATCGTAGGGACGACTCTATCCCCCATGGAGCCTAATGTTAGCGATTTTTCTTGTAAAGGGGGGTAAAATGCAAAAGGGATGGGTTAAAAACCCACTTACCCTAAGTTCGGGACGTAAAATGCACCTGTGGTTAAGTGGCAAGCAATTCTGGATGGCAGGGATCCACGCACTTGGATCAACGGTGCACATCATATTCCAAAGCCCCCCCGCCTTTCTACCTTTAAGTGGAGGGGGGGGTCCAGAATCAAGGGTGCACCTCTCCAACGGCTGTGATCAGAACGGCCAGATCAATGACGCGCAAGGTGATTCCGGACCTCCCCCCACCTTTCTACCTTTAAGTGGAGGGGGGGGGGGTCCAGAATCAAGGGCACACCTCTCCAACGGCTGCAATTATAGCGCCCGAATCAATGATGCACAGGCAATCCGGACATCCTCTGTCTTTCTGTGTTTAACCAACATGGGCCCCTTTCCCGTCGTGTAACCTTTTGTGTCATCCTTCCCCTTGCCATCTTCTCTCCTCCTGGTCGTGCGATGAGGCTCACTCCCTTTTGCCCTTCCTCATCCTCCGATGCCTGTCCACCTCCCCTTTTATGGTCCAAGTGGTCCCTCCCCCCATCTCATCATCCACTCACCACCCACCATGTGTCCCGCTCACTCCCACTTCAGCCTTATGTGCCTATTACATTTCATTTCCTACCTCCTCCACTTATTGTCTTCCACCGTGCATCTTCCCTTGTCACCTCTCTCGTGCCTCATCACTTTTTATTTCACCCTCATGGTTTTGGAGCCACCACTCCCATTATGCACCCCATCCTTCGCATTGGCCTCCACGCATATTCATCAAGTCGTTCAGCTAATCTAGGTGGCAGTACAAGGAGCCTTCCATGTCCCAAAAGTGCTGAGTCTGCCAGGCCATTCATAATCCCAATGAAGCAGTTATTGAGGTAGTTGGTGGTGGTTAGATATCACCTCTACCATAATTGGAAAGTCCAGCAATGAATTTAAGGCACGTCGATTCGCCCACGGAACTATCAAGAGTTCGATTGCGTCTTCCATAGGTGCACGATCATTCAGAGACTACAGGTGCAGATTGTCAGAAGCCATGCAGACACAAAGTTTTAATGCAACGCCTTGATCTTGTTGCTATTGTTGTTTTGAGTATATGTAGGTGTTTTCGCCATTTTTGTATCTATCGATGGTAGAGCAAAGCTCCCGACTGTAAATTTTTAACAACCACTCTGGTTTCCTGGTTGTGCATCTGTATCTGAGATTTCTTGTTTTATGACAAACAATTTCCTTACTATGTCTATGTTTTTGTCTCATACCAGAGAGTTCATGATCGAATGATTCGCATGAATTGTTACAGTTATGTTATGATAAAGGATTTGTCGTTGCATTATTGTATTCTCTGGTCTTCTGTGTTTGAATATAAGAGGATCTTGTGTTTGGACGCTTTCTTCACCAGTCTATTAGGAACCTGATGTTTATGACAGACCCTCACACTCTTCTCATACAAGTCTTCCCCCTGCTCACCCTTATTACAACTCGCTATTTGAAGTTTATCTAAGACCTCACTTGCGCATGCATGTCTAGCCTAGTTTCAGAGTTGAGACGATATTGTTCTGAGTTTACTTCCATCTGATCATCCTTTATAAACAAATCATGACATTAAACTGATGGGTGTCGGGCTCTACTCCTGCAAGAAATCTAGGAGTGACTTCTGACGCTAACAGAATCTATGTTCCCTTGACAATTTCAAATAATGCCAGTGTAAGGCCTCTTGGCATAGGTCTCAAGGATAACATTGAGCAAGAGAGTGAGGATAAGAATGCACTATATTGGGAAAGAAAAGTAATAAGAATATTAGATGCTTCTAGATGAAAACCATGCCTCAAGCATATGAAGCATCATTGTCTCGTAACATTAACCCTTCGTAGGCCTCAAGACTTATGTCCATATGGACAATGGATCCAAACAGGGCAATTCCATTCCTAAATAAATTTTGATGCTTCTTGTCATGAAAAACTCAACTTCAACTCCTAGTATTGTTAGTGGATATCCCTTTAATAAAAAATATGGATTTTTCCTTTTCATTCAATAGGTCCCATGTTAACATGCTTGTTTCTATTGCAATGCTAGGGACCCCTCTTATCTCCAACAATCCCACCTCTTTCATCAACTGTGGATTTATGCCACTTACATTTTTATTTCCTAGTGGCGTTATGCCTAGAATCAATATCTCTAGAGTAATGGGTTGGAATTTACATGTGGGAATTCAGGACATGCATTTGAACTCCATGTTGTTGCAGGGGACCTTGTAGGATAGAATTGGGTTTCTTCATGGAGTTGGAGGGACTTTGGGA
>ML832620.1:0-27899 GCA_009831015.1 Picea engelmannii
GCATGATCAATCCACAATAGGGGATTGATCTAATGAATAATACAACAACAATAATTAGAATACACTTTGTAGTTACATTATTTCAACACTCCCCCTTAACAAGAAGGGTATTCTACAACAGCATTAGGCGAGAGAGAGGACAGCATCATCAATAGGATCAAGTGGGTGAGAGGACGACATCATCAATATCATCTTGGAACACTGACTGGCGTATCTATAAATCATCGGAATTTTTTCTCATCGGAAACATCGTCATTCTCAGTGGAATGAAATCATCATCTGTATCAATATGGATTAGTATAAAAATAATACATCATCAACACAGCACGAGGCTGGTCACATCATCACAGCATGAGGTTGGCTCATCATCACAGCACGAGGTTGGCACACTACATAGAAATTAAGCTGGAATCACAATACTAGACTAGCTTTATGTCACGGCAATTAAGATGGAAGCACAGTACTAGGCTGGATTTACGTCACAGCAATTAAGTTGGAAGCATAGTACTAGGCATATCTCAATACAACAATTAAGATGGAAGCATAGAACTAAACTGGCTTTACATCACAGCAATTAAGCTAGAAGCACAGTACTAGGCATATCTCAACACAGAAATTAAGCTGGAAGCACAGAACTAGACTGGATTTAAGTCATAACAATTAAGTTGGAAGCACAGTACTAGGCATATCTCAACACAACAATTAAGTTGGAAGCACAAAACTAGACTGGCTTTATGTCACAACAATTAAGTTGGAAGCACAGTACTAGCCTGGCATATCTATACACTACTCCCCCTTTTGAGGGAGGTCCTTTCAAACTATACCAAGCTTATCTCGAAAGTGCTCAAACTTTACATGAGATAGAGGCTTGGTCAACACATCGGCAACATGTTCATTCGTGCTAACATATTGGAGCTTTATGGCTCCTCTCTGCACCATGTCACGGATGTAATGATATCGGATCTCTACATGCTTCGACTTGTCATGAAATACATGATTCTTTGTCATCTTTATGTAGCTCTAGTTGTCACATAGGATCGTGGTTGATTCCATCTCTAGGTCGAATAGACCGGTCAAGAACTTTCTAAGCCATATAGCTTCGCAGCTAGCAGAACACACAGCAATGTATTATGCTTATGTTGTACTGAGAGAAATGTTGGATTGCTTCCTACTCTACAATGAGATCATGGTTGATCCCAAACTGAAACAACATCTTGAAGTGCTCTTCATATTAGAGACACTTCCAGCCCAATCTGAATCAGTGTACCCACTTAGTGTGAAATCATGATCTCCATCATAGTTGAGACCACAATCTAATGTACCCTTAAGGTACCTCATCGCATGTTTTGCAGCAACTAGGTGAACATGTCTGGGTTCTACCAGAAACTGAATCAAGGTGTTCACAGCAAAACAGATATCTAGTATGGTGTTTGTCAGGTACATCAACGATCCAATGATCCATCTATACAGCATGGAATAAATCAATTATGACGAAGTCTCGACCAGTAGCTTCAGCTTCGCTTCCATGGGTGTATTCATGGACTTTCACTCCAACATGTCAAATCTCTTCAAGATTTCGACTACATACTTCCCTTGGTTAAGGAAGATTCTCTCTAGACTCTGCCATACCTCAAGACCTAAGAAATAATGCATTAGGTCAAGGTATTTCATCTCAAATTTTGAAGCGAGCTTCTTCTTACATTCGGTGATGAGATTTTCTTCTCCAATTAAGAATAATTCATCCACATACAGCAACAATATCACTGGCTCATCGTTCATAACCTTTAAGTAGAGGTTAGAATTCAGAAAACTATCTATCCTGCCATACCAAGCTCTAGGATATTTCTTCAATCCGTACAGAGCCTTCTTCAACTTGCAGACATGAGTCTTCATGTCTTCAACTTCAAATCCTTGAGGTTTCTCTATATACACTTCTTCTTCATTGACACCATTTAGGAAAGTTGTATTTACGTCCATCTGGTGAAACTTCCACTTCATCTTAGCTACAAGGGCTATGATGGTTCTGATCAAAGTGTATCTAGTGACAGGAGCGAATGTCTCTTCATAGGCAATGCCTTCCTTTTGAGAAAAGCCATGAGAGACAAATCTTTCTTTATACTTCTCAATACTTCCATCAGCAACATGTTTTATTTTGAAGATCCATTTGGAAGATACCACATCCTTGCTCTTCGGTCTGGGAACTATTTCCCATACATAATTCTTTATTATGGATTGGTATTCTTTTGTCATGGCATCTACCCATTCTTTCTTCTAAATGGCTTCTTCAAAGAAGGTAGGCTCCTTTTCTAAGAGATCACACATCAAATCCATATAGTTGGAGAATGGCTTAGGTCTCTTCACCTATCTCATGGTTCCTTCGGTAACACCATACTTCTCTTCATATTGAATAAGCTCCCTAGACCAAGCAAGCTTTCTCTACGGATCTGAGAAAATCCAACTTTTACCCCTCCAAACATGATCTACGGATTTCTAGACTGGTGCTTCTGGTATTCTAGTACCTCTGGTACTCTGGTACTTCTGGTACTTCTGGTACTTTGTGAAACTAGGGTTTCACTTTCTGAGAGATCTAGCCACTAAAAATTTGTGCTAAGGATGACAAAGTGATCCTTGAGGAAGGGAGCACTTTTCTAGATGGTTTTAGGGTTGAAATACTTCATCAACAAAAAATCCCTAATTTGCATGTACAACAACGGTGACGTTTTTCACTTTCTCTTGTGAAAGATGCTCTCTTCATCTTAGCTCTGATACCATGTTAAGGTTTAAGATATTATTAGATTTCTTTGCATTTCACTAGATAACAATAGCATAAGATAGGATCATTGAGAAATACACAATCATAAGAGACACATCATTTATCCTGGGAAACCCACATGGGGGAGAAAACCTAGAAAAACTTCTGTATTATAGATAGTTGTTGGCATGGGGGCAGACCCTGGTTCAATGCTCAAGAGCGCACCAACAAAGCCCTAACTACTGGCCCTTTCAGCAACACCTGTGAAGTAGATGAAGTCTCACCCGAGGTAGAGGCAGGGGTGGTTGCAAGACTCGGGTGTCTGCAACCTTAGCTGGGACACAGATCTGTGATTATATTTCCTACAGTGCACTTAGCATCAATTATTCCTTAATATACGTTCATTAATCAACTTCGCAGAAGGCACAAGGAATCGCAGTGAATACTTATACTAAGTACTTATCCACAGAAAGATAGGTTAGATTCAACAGATCAATCACTAAGCATCTCATATATCAAATCTAATGTTCATTCATTCTTCAACAGCACAAAGCATACTAGATCTACTTAACCAAATCAAGAACTTAGCCAAGAAAGAGGTAGATACATAAGAGAGAAGCAAAAAACACCATACACACAGTTACCGTGGTTCACCCCCACCCTGGGGCTACGTCCACAAAGTCTTCTTTATATTATCTTGGTTAAGAAATTACAACACAGAGCTTTAATGACCCTTACATCGCACAGGATAGAAGATCTGCACAGCTCACTAGATCCTTCTTCCTTGCTCTTCAGTAAAAGACTATAACAACCTGTACCTAGCTCTCCTATCTCATGCATAGAGCACTCTAAGATACATCCGAACACATAGATCCAAATACTAGCACTAAGCTTCCATTCATACATCACACAAATGTACTATATTACTATATCTCTACTATCTTACTATCTATATTGCCTATTTATAGATCACAAAATGGGCCTAAACGTGGGTAAACCCACGGGCCGACATCCCTTTCATGTTACATCAACCCAAAAACCCTAAAATATACCCCAAAATAGGTCTTGCTTCCTTATTTTCTGCTTCACATTGTGCTCCTTCCTTGGCAAGCTATCGCAGTCCCAAAAGTGGTCAAGTATGACCAAGTACTCTTCAAAACTTGGTCAAGGGCCAACAGGCCCCCAACACTCACTTGTGACTCATCCTAAGTCACTCAGGTCTTACCAATTCTTCTTTGAACACCTTGATCTTGGCTCAAGCGGCTTCGACCTGTTGCAGTGCGACAGCCTCTTGTTTGGTAAATTCTTGGATTACTGTGTCATTGAGTGGTCCTTCCAGGCGTTATTCTGCAGTGATGGCACCCTATTCGAGTCCATCGCCCTGGCTTTCAAGTTTGGTGAAAAGTTGACATGCCTTCTCTTGGAGTGGTTGCAGTCACTGAGAAATGTCCATTAATTTACTTTGCAGCGTGTGTACTTGTTGTAGGGATGTGCGTTGCTCTGTGAACCTCTTCATTCTTTTGACTAAGGTCATGGACTTCAGCTACGCTTGTAGCACATCTACATGTTGCTTTGCTTCTTGGAGTTTTGCCTCCAATGTCTGCAATTCTGGATTCTCTGCAAGGGTTTCATAGGTCTGGGTGCTTCTGGTGCTTAGCAGCCTACATTCTGAATCCAAAGTTTTTAATCGGGTGATTGTGCTTCGAGCAGTGGCCTCTCTTAGATCTCTTATCTCTTGAGGTGTTTCAGGCACGATGCGGAGCTCTAGGTCTGTGATGCACTGTTGAAGTTGTTGGATTACTTCTTCCAACTGGGTCACCTACTGCGGAAGACGATATTCCATCTTCACTTCTATGATTGTCACGGAGCGCAGTGCCTTATGAACTCTTTCTTGTGTTTCAAGTTGCTCTTCTAGCAACTAGTCCTTGCTCTGCTGTAACTGGGCTTTTTCCTCCTCCCATTTCGCTTGTAAGTCAAGTTTCTCCTATGCGACCTTTCTTTGTTTCTCTTCATGTGCACTCTGTGATTGTGCCAAAGCTTGGGTGTCTTTTTCCATGTCTTCTTGAGCTCGTCGAAGGCGAGCTTCAACTTTCTCAACGATCTGGTGTAACTGTGTGGGCTCATCGCCTGTTCCTGGTATTTCCATTTCTATCAACGTCGTAGGAACTGCTTAGCTGGACTGAAGTACTTGTTGCGATTCATTAAATTTTCCTGTGATCCAGTGGAATAGCTCCTCCTGCTTTGCTTCTTTCTTTTCCACGAGCTCTAATGAAACATCATTCAGTGCGGCAATTAGGACATCAAAATCATCTGGGGTAAGCGTAGTCTTAAGCATGGTTTGGGTGGCCTTATTTTTCTTTCTGAATGAGGGCCTCGGTGGGGTAGTCTTCCTTTTCTTGGTGGGGTAGTCTTCCTTTTCTTGGAGGGATCTAACTCATCCCTAGGTGGGGTAACCTCGCCTTTTCTCTATTCAACTTGTGTGCCCCCTAGTTCTTCCTCATCACCACCCTTCACAGGTGATAGCGAAGCAGTCTTCATGGATGTGTTGTGGATATCTTGAACTTCCACATCCTTCTTAGGCTTGCGTGGTCCTGGTGTATATGGCATAGCTTCAAGGCTATTGTTGTCAGACATGTCTACAGGATCAACTGCAACAAGGAGGTCTGTCGACCATTCCTTGGTAATATCCTCTAGGTCATCTTCTGTCAGCTTGTAATATGACTGGAGTTGTTGTTTGTGCTCGTCTGCGCACGTCGTGATGTAGGTAAAGTGACGATCTGCACTGAATTTCATCAAAGGTCGAAACTATGAAGAGTGTTGGGTGTAATGCATGGTGTAGACTGAATGGCATTCCTCAACTGAGTGTAGTACACATGGAAGACGGCATTGGACTGCCATTGTCTGTTCATGTCGCTGGAGTACCACAGCATACATAAATTCGCGGCTAGAGGTTCGAAGGGTTCGATCTCCGAAAACGTGGCTCCCTCGGGTATTTCCCACGCAATGAAGGTGATGAGTATGAGAAACCATCTAAAGTGGAACTCATACCTTTGGTCCTGCACTTGTCTACAGTCAAGCTCTAGCTGATTTATGAGGTATTTCTCCTAGTTCATTTGTAGTCCCTCTGTGCACTTCCCTGCGAGGTCAACTACAAATGTGGCCTTCATTAACTCTGTTCTTATCCGTTCTGGTGCTATCCAATGGTCTAGTGGTAACCCATAACTGTTTTTCGATCCGTTTGGAGTGGCGATCGAACAAGTATATTGGTTCCAATGACTATATTGCTTCATCATGGCGAAGTACTCTCTTTCATTGTCCTGATATCTCAGCGAAGCTCCAATTCTGCAATTCTTCTTGCTGCGAAGTGTTCTCTAGAACCTCTTGTAACCTTATAGTATTATCCCTTTTCTTTCTTAACTTCCTAGTCTTCTTCCCAGTGAGCCTCGTCTCAGTAGTGCTTTTACCATTCTGATGTTTATCTTTTGTGGTCTTAGTTACTTCGCACTGTGGAAAATATTTCCTAGGGTTCCTTGATAATACTTCTTCTGTATCAAAAATAGGTAGCTCGATCTTCTGTGGATCCTCAAGTGTTCTCTTAGCTTCGACATCGGAGGTACTAATATTAAATATCTATGATATTCTCTTCTGTTCTTCAATCAAGTGCGTGATCCTTCTAGTCATAAAGTCTTTTAACTCTTGCTTCTTCCATTCCAAAGCTTTTTCTTCTTCTTTTCATCTGGCTTGTTCTCTATCAATCCAAGGTTTTCCTATGAGAATGGTAAACGGGGCGTTGTCTTCAACAAATTTAATGATCTCAAAGTCTTCCTTTGTCGAAGTTCCATTGACAGACATAGGTATCTGGGCAAGTCTTCCACATAGGGTTACTAGCTTTCCTCTGAAGAAACTTGTTCCTTCTAAGGAAGGAATCATGGCAGGCTTTCCTATAGCCTCCCAAGTTCTTTCTGGCATAATGTTCACTTGCTCTTCTTCATCAAGAGTACAGTCAATGTCAAAGTCTCCTATTCTTGCTTCGATTTTCTCCTTTTCTTTGAATATCTCTGATAGCCTAACATGTCGGTGGTCATTCAAGGAATCTTTCATCTATAGCAATATATTTTCTGATTCTTTCTAGGTTTCTGCTATAATCTTAGTCTCTTGATCTCCTTTAGGGTTTTCTTTCTCCATATTCAACTTCTCAAGCCTAGCAATCATTCTAGGGAAATCCAATACTTCATGGTCCATAGCCTTACAACAGAGGCAACTAGGTCTTCTCCCAGGGCATTCCTTAGCAATATTTCTTAGTCTTCTGCAACTATAACAGAGGGTTAATCCTCTTTTTCATTTAGATGATCCCCAAATTCTTCTATACTACGCACCAGGATCATGGTGACTAGCCTGCAAAAAACTCTTTCTAGGATCCTGCATCCACTTGTTAGTCCAGACATTCTTTCGATGCATAGGTATAACATATCTATCACTATTCTTATCAGGTCTATTCATATCAAACTTTCTTTTATCTATAGGATAGAATCTATCAAACATACCTAGATCCATGCTTTAGAAACAAAAAATTTCACTTATCTTACTTCTACAGAGCACAAAGCTTCCAAATCTAAAAACTTTTAACTATTCTTACCATTATCAGGGCACAGAGCTTACAGATCTTACCTCTTTTCTGTAGATCTAACCTTTTTCTTCACAAATATGACTTCTTTTCCTACAGATCTGACCTCTCTTTCTTCAGATCTGACCTCTTTCCTTGGAACAAAGGTTCACAGGTCAAACAGAACACTGCACACTAGGGTAAAAAATCTACGCACATAGCTTATTTCACACAAAGCTTCTTCTTCTTCAATTCCCAGCAATCACAGTTCCGGGTCCTGGCAATGGAACCATTTGTTGGCACAGGGGTAGACCCAGGATTCAATGCTCAAGAGCGCACCAACAAATCCCTAACTACTGGCCCTTTCAGCAACACCTGTGAACCAGATGAAGTCTCACCCCAGGTAGAGGCAGGGGTGGTTGCAAGACTTAGTTGTCTACAACGTTAGCTAGGACACAGATCTGTGATTATCTTTCCTATAGCACACTTAGCATCAATTGTTCCTTAATATACGGTTCATTAATCAACTTCGCAGAAGGCACAGAGAATCACAATGAATACTTATACTAAGTACTTATCCACAGAAAGATAGGTTAGATTCAACAGATCAATAACTGAGCATCTCATATATCAGATCTAATGTTCATTCATTCTTCAACAGCACAAAGCATACTAGATATACTTAACCACATCAAGCACTTAACCAAGAAAGAGGTAGATACATAAGAGCGAAGCACAAAATACCATACACACAGTTATTGTGGTTCACCCCCACCCTGGGGATACGTCCACAAAGTCTTCTTTATATTATCTTGGTCAAGCAGTTACAGCACAGAGCTTTAATGACCCTTACTTTGCACAGGACAGAAGATCTATGTAGCTCGCTAGATCCTTCTTCCTTTCTCTTCAGCAAAAGACTATAACAACATGTACTTAGCTCTCCTATCTCATGCACAGAGCACTCTAAGATACATCTAATCACACAAATCCAAATACTAGCACTAAGCTTCCATTCATACATCACATAGATGTATTATATTACTATCTCTCTCCTATCTTACTATCTATATTGCCTATTTATAGATTACAAAATGGGCCTAAACATGGGTAAACCCATGGGCCGACATCCCTTTCTCATTACATCAACCCAAAAACCCTAAAATAGACCCCAAAATAGGTCTTGCTTCCTTATTTTCTGCTTCATGTTGTGCTCCTTCCTTGGCAAGTTGTCACAGTCCCAAAAGTGGTCAAGTATGACCAAGTACTCTTCAAAACTTGGTCAAGGGCCAACAATATCCAATACAATGCCGAGAGATAACTCAAACAAATACAGAAATTCCTCTCCCAAGAATGTGTCTCCCTCTCTCTCTCTCTTCTCCAACTGTAACTCTGAAACTTGCTTCTCAATGAACAAGTGAGTGTGTGTCTAAGTGAGGCACTAGCCTCCTTATTTATAAAACTCTGGCACATGTGGAGGTGTCTTTTCACTAGCAGGGTCGACTTCTCAATCTGGGTGGTTATAACCACCTTTAATATATTCTAGGGCCTCTTTAATATATTTTGGGGCCAACTTCTTATTCTGCCTATGACAATTATGTTTTGACCAATTTGCAAAAGGGGATTTGGTCTTTTACAATAGTGGACATTGTTATAACCCTAAATTGCACCAGACATGCATACTTGGCATCAAGCCATCTAACTTGCTATCATTGAACAGCTCTTCTAAAAACCATTGTTTTGAAGGTGTACGCACCCTGCACCACTACTGCCCATGTAGGCATGCTTGTGCCCCACTACAGCCCGTGTACACTCACAGAATATCGCAAAAAATGAAAATTGCAAAGGGATACAGGTTTATGGGCCGTTACTTCACTGTTTGACCGCCCATAGCTAGTCACCCCAACAGTTACTATATCTTTTGGCCCATAAAAGAAGGGGTTGGGGTTCCATTTCAAAAATAAGCATGAGAGCATAGAAACTCTCCCCGTTTCCATATTGCCCCTTTGCCCCAATATTCGACAACCACATTGTGAGTTTGAGCTAGAATTCCCTTTTCCTCCATTGCAATCCCTTGCCATTTCCCTAGAGAGAACTGAAGAGGAGAAGGAGACGTGGAAGCAATTGGTGCATTACGAAGAGGATCCTAGGACCGAGTTCGAGGAGCAGTGTCGGTTTCATATTGTAAGTGACTTTTGTGAGATTAATATAAAGAAGTACTTTTTCCATCCCACCAAATGACGTCTTAAATTTCTATGATTTGTTTACATTTCTTGTTTATGATGTCTAACCCACTAATCCATATATAGAATGCATGATTGTAGTTTCTTGTTTGTCTTTTGGTGAATGCAGGTCAGCCTTGGGAGGAGACTTGCAGTCGGGAAACAACTAAGCGCAAAGAGATAGACATCAGACGTGGAGTTTAAGGTATGCCTACCAGATCCCTATACTTTGTCTTTGATGTATGATTGTGGGGTAATGTCAGGATAGTTGATAAAAAGTAGGAGACGTTAGACAATTAGATCTGCCTGCACTTTAGAACCCTGGTGTAGCCCATAGAGGGGTTTTCCCTCTATAGCAGACATGATCAATCCGCAATAGGGGATTGATATAATGAATAATACAACAATAATAATTAGAATATGCTTTGCAGTTACATTATTTCAACAGGAACATGTGTATGATAGGGTTAGTCTTTGAGGTTTTTAGATTTTGTTAAGGCATGTTAGAGGTCTTTAGGACATTGATGACAAATTTTAAGCCTTTCTAACAAAGTGATATTTTAGTAGCGATTTCACATAAGAAATAGCCTTCACGCTACCAAAATGCCTATGTAAAATAAAAATATATATGTATAAATTTATGAAATTAATTCTCAGTCCGCGCTTTTCAATTTTTCAAAATTCAAACTCTTGTCAAGTCGAAGTCTGAACTGGAAAATATGTTTATCATTATTCTTCACATAGCGTATCCAACAATCATCACTTTTATAGCCTACATATGCCACCATAATCCCTAATGCTTGTGTTTTTCATGTTCACCAATAAATAAACTCCAGTTTGTAAAAGTTGTAAAACTTTATCACCTCACCATTCAGTTATCATCACTCTTTCGAAATTAACCTAGAAATTGTTCTTTCTAGTATAGGGTCGGGTTGCTAGTTTTATTTTGCAGAGCAATGGTTTTATAAAAGAATGGAGAAAAATAGAGAAAATGTTTGAACAGAGGATCTTGAACAAAGCTAATTCCTGAACACAGATTCTACTAGAAAAAACAGATCCTTGCAAGCACAGGTCAGAGCACTCACAGCAAAATTATAGTTGATGAAGAGAAAGGTTTCAAAGAGGAATTTGATAATGCTAGATAAAGAAGCTGCTAAACATGGGATTTTGGATTGTTCTCTCATGATTTCAAATGGAAAGACAGTCTGTAGTAGTTTTGTAGCGCCAAAACACTAAAAACAGGGGAATTTGCAACAAAAGTTCTTAAAATGTAGCCTAAAATTTCTTTTCATCGTATATTTCAAAGAATGCATTTTTTTCCCATGAAATTTTGAGGGGAGATGCACTAGATTAATATGAACAAACCCATTTAATTTTAATTCAAAATAGTTCACGGTTGTTTAGAAACAAGCCACTGTCACCTACAGCGATTTTGTTTTTTTCTCAAAATTCGTGAACTAGTTTTTTCTCAAACTTCTTGAGTACAAGCATCATACTTATATTGACTTTCTGAGAGAAAATCAGCCCAACCTAGTTCACCATTTGGGATAAAATTTGAAATAAGCAGCTACAGAAAACTTGGGACAGTTTTGCAACATAAATACACTGAAAATGGCCAAAATCGCTGCAAAAGTTTGGCAAAGTTCTAGAATATTTGGAAATTTGTGGAGATAGCTATCCCAATAGACTAGGTCAACTCCAAATCTGAATTGGAAGTTCAAGATAAGATATTTTTCCCTCATATCATGCAATCAAATCATATCTTAGCATATTTTTAGTGGGTCAAAAACCAAATCCTAGAAAGTAGGATATGAGCACATTTTGGCAAATATTTTATCCTAAATAGTTGTAACTTTTCTCTGTCTTCAGCAAAGGAAGGATTTCGACCCCTTAGGATAATATATGCTATTTTTATATATATTGAAGGAGGTTTGGAGATCCCAGTCGACATTAGAGAGTGTGAGAGTGATTTATTGAGAACTTATTATAATATTCTGAAGGGGAGTTAGTCTGAACTTTGAAAATTGTGCTTATTATAGAAACCTTGATCTTTTGATCCTAAATCTCTTTCGATCTATTTTCTTCTATTACAAATTGCATAATTCCATTTTACAATTTTCAGCATCCTTGTTATTGAAGGCATCATTGCAAGACCTGTCATTATGGATTGTGTTCATACTATAATTTAAATGTCATCTATCTAAAAGAATTTTGGATTGCATGAGATGTTCTTATAGTCTTTGCTCCTATTTCTTTATTCCATTTAAGTGATAAGAAAACATATCTTTGATTCATGTTTTAAGTGATCATCTTTCTGGTTTTTAATACAGGTTGTAAATCTTAAGCTCACCCCTGAGGAATGACTGATTTAACTCATTGCTTAGACTCCTTTTACCCATCTCCATCCAAGAAAACACATACCAAACTATTGAACTCCTTGACACTTATCTCCTCACTAATCAAGGAGGTTATCTCGAGGACTAATAGTTGATTTGGGAAGCCCACAATAGTCAGGTGGTAGGACACTTTAGCATAGAAAATATAGTGGTTGTGTTGCAGCAACATTTCTATTGGCCGAAACTTCGACAGGATTTCAGGAAGTATATTAGCTCTTGCACTATCTATGTCATTTTCAAACTGGCCATTAAGAAATAGGGACTGTACACCCCTCTGCCTACTCCTAAAATGCCTTGGGAATCCATCTCAATGGTCTACATGTCGTGCCTTCCATCAACCAAGTGGGGAAATGACTGTGCTTTTGTGGTGTTTGATCATTTTTCTAAAATGGTGATTATGGTTGCCTGCAAGAAGAGCATCACAGTAGAGGCCATTGCCAAGCTCTTCTTCGAATGAGTGTGGGTAAATTTTGGGATACCACAAACTATCATCTCATATCGCGACAGTCGGTTCCTCAACACATTCTAGTTGAGCCTCTGGTCACTTCTTGACACCAAGCTCACTAAATCCACTACCTTCCACCCCTATATGGAAGGTCGAACCAAATTCATCAACCAGATGACCGTGCATATAATGCACATGTACAATTCCAAATATCCCCACACATGGGATGAGAGTCTTCCCTATGTTCAATATAGCTACAACAAAGCCATGGATGGCTCAACCAGCCACAACCCCTTTCACATGGGATTGGTATTTCAACCATTGGGTCCCATGGATGTTGCACTACCCCTTGTGTCCACCCAGGAAGACTCGTCCCATGCTCAAACTGAAGCTGACAAAGCTACCCAGTTCATTGAGTGAATCCAGCACATTCACCAATAGGTTCAGGATATTTTGCAGAAGTCTAATGCCAAGTACAAGTAGTTCCATGATCAACATCGGGTGCCAGGTGGTAGATAAAGTTTGGTTGCACTTGCAGAAATAACGCCTTGCAGGGCCCCATAAGAAGATTTTTCCACTCCACTATAGACCTTATATAATCACCAAGGTTGTGGGTGACAATGATTTTGAGCTCAACATTCCCCCCTTCTTTGGATTTCACCTAGTGTTTAATGTGGACCTCCTTCGGCCATACTTTCCACCATTTTTGGACACCTCAGAGGTAGAAAAATAATTGACTCCAACAAATCTCAACCCTGACTGCATGGAAAAGGCATCCACTAATCAGATCGTGGACACAAAGGTCAAGGGAACTCACCAACAGAAGATCCAGATTTATTGGGTTGTCAAAGCAGGGCAGCTCTTGCACCAAGGAAAGAGGCTCACCTAGCGCCAAATTCAGCAAAAATTTCTTCATCTGATGGGGGAAATCAATGCAATGGAGACCATTGCTTCCTAAGGGGGGACGATTGATCTAGGTGGATATCGGTGGCCACCCACCTATTCCAACTGGCTCACATACATATTTCATCTTGGCAGTTTCAGTTTTCATTTTGGCAGTTTTTTTCTAGATTTTCGAGTCCTGAACTTCCTGGGCCGTTTTGAGGCCCTAAACAACATTTTATGGGCCCGCATCAATCGCACTTATAATAAATTCAAATTGTGATGGAATAATGTGTATTCCTCGGATAGACCTTTAAAACGGGTTATCGTGCATCTAAAATGGAGATCGTATGCAAAAGTTATGACCCCAGGAAATTGATGTACCAACTTACCCCAATGGGGCCCACATGAATTTTGGTGCTTCATCTCCTAGGGTTAGTTTTTTGGATGTCTAGGGTTTTGGCATTCATGTTTGATGTAAAAATAATTTTGGAGACTCATTGTAATGATATTCTTGTGAATGAGCATAGCCACCACATCTCTTCTCAGAGATAAGCCGCCACCATTCTAGCAAGTTTGTTTCAGTCTGCATTTTACAGTTTTGGCATATTTCCTTATTGAATGGAAGCCAAGTTTTATTGTTTCTCTATTATTGTTCATTGTATATTTGTGTTAATAATATAGATTTGTATTCATTTCGTTCTGCTCATAAAATCTGGATCAGTTTTCCAATAACATGAATGGCTAGTGGATCTTTTTTCTTCCTTCCTGACTTCCTTAAACATAAATCCTTAACTGCTTTGACATATATTGAAACGTCCTTGATAGCCTAAAATAAGGGAATTTTAAAATACATGTTTCTTAATTCTCCCAAGAGATCAAATTCAAGTTGTGTTGGGGGTATACTCTCTAGGTAAGGTGGGGTTAAAGCAGATTCGAAGAATTTATGTTGATCATTAGTCTCGAAGGTGGATGGTTGTAAGGTTGGGAGAGAGTCTTGTTTTTTCTAGTTCATGATCCTCTTCCTCGTCATTTGGTTCATGAATGATAGGTGAGAATTGGCTATTAACTAATTTTCCTGATCATAATTGTATATCATCACAATCCATGGAAGAAGGAGGTACTTCAGTGTTGTAGGTGAGATAAGTTACTTAATTATTCAGATTAGGCATGGTTTGGGAAGGAATTTGTGATGGTATTTGAGGTGGTTGACTAGATGGTAATTGCAATTGTTGTTGATGGTGGGTTGGAGGATGTGGTTGAAGTGTATTTTGTTGAGATGAATTTATGAAAGATGTGTTCCCGCTCCAACCCTACTGTCAAGGATACCTCTAAGCTTGAGGAGGCCACTATTGCCAAGGCATGGGTACATACCAATTCTAGCATGGATATAAGATGATTATTGTGTCATGTCTAGTAGTCGTGGTGGTCATTGCCATTTTTGGGCTACAAAAAAAAATTGTTTTGTTTCCTCATTAGCCCCTTGGTATAGTGCCTTAGGCTCAGGTAAGGAGGGACAATTCTTTGTAACATGATTTTTATCACAAATCTCACAAAATTCTATGTTATCTAGAGGACATGCCCACAAGGGATGCTTCTTTCGACACCTAGATCAGAAATGACTAATGCTAGATCATTATCTTCCTTCTTTCTCTTGTCTTGAAATGTGTATAATTGGGAGCTGAGTGTGCTGAGAATGTAATTTTTAAAGTTATCTAACATATTCCCTATCTCAAAAAAATTCACTCCCCCTCCATTGGATGACTTAGTGACTTTTAATACTACGTCTAAAAGGCCTCTCCTAGATTTAGTAGTTCCTCATGAATAATTCTTACACAGTTCATAGATATCATCACATGTTAACTAGGAAATGTCTCTAGCCCCCATAAATTTTAGTATGTCTAGGAAATCATCCCTAATGCCTCAAAGGAAAATAATACACAAAGTTCCAGGATCCAATGTATTATGCCTATTCCTTTGCATATTATACTGGAACCTTTCAACATAATATTCCATACTCTCTTTCCCTCTTTGCAAAATTTTGAAAATTTCCTCCCTGATATCCCTTACCTTATAGTAGTCTTGATATTTCTTTAAAAAAAATGCCTTCATTTTGTCCCATGTTCTGATAGAGTTTCCCCCAAGCCCCATGAACTAGTGAAGTCTGACTTCCTTTAAAGTGGTTGGGAACAACTTGAGGTTTTGGGCATCTGAGGAGTAATCATAACTCTATAAAAGGACATAAAATTTGAAAAGGAAATTGTTTGGATCCTCACTAGGAAACCCTCAAAAATGGAAATGCAAAAGGTGGAACATTTTTCATTCTAAATACATCATTGGATTCCTATATAGGGAACTCAAAGGTCATTGGTTCCTTCTATTTTGAGGCTTCTACCTAGAAAATTTTATCCTCAAAAATATTAATTTGATTCGATAGAGTGTTTTGGATCTTCAAAAGGATTCTCAGGGAAGGATTATTTTTCAAGGTTTGGGGACTTAGAAGCGGGAGATCCTATGAATGTGTCAGCTATAGAGACAACTTTAGAGGGACTATCTAGGATGTTGGATATTATTTTCTCAATTTGTATTCCATATTTTGATCCAGAGGTGCCTTGAGGGTTTCCTCGTCCTTCTGATCTTCCTTCCTGGGGGTTAGTGTTGTGGGTAGCTCCTACTGCACCACATCCACAAGGATTTTTATCTCCTCAAGTCATGCATCCTAAGTTGACTCAAATATTGAGTTATTTAAAAAGGAAATTTAACTAGCCTAAATGTTTTCCCCTCTATACCCAGTGTGAAACAAGAAACATATATCCTTTAGTGCCTCCCCAACAACGGTGGCAAAAATGTTAGTTTCTTTATATATGTGTGATTAAATCAAGAGTGTGTGGACATTTAATTATATCGATCAAGGTTTTTTATGTACTTGTGAGACACTATGCATTGTTTGTGCAGGACGTGGGCATTGTATTGACTGGGTTTTAAGAGGTCTAAATTTCAGATTAATTTTAGCTAACAGAAAATCCTAAAATGGTCACAACAATGAATTCTAGTCTAGATTTTCACGCTTAATAAAAATGATCACTACAACAAATCACCCATATGTAAAATAAATAATCACATAATCAAACTATATTTAACTCTTGCAAAAATAAAGAAAAAGAATCACGGTAGCAAATTCTATGATAAGTATAAGTAATATAACTTAATAAACTTTCTACAAAGAAAGAAATCGACAAATCCAGTTAAAGTCTAGCTTATGGATGCCTCTTTTGCACCGATACACAGACAATGAAATTGCAAATTCTATGTTGTCCCTTGCTCTGAAAACCACACTCTAAAAATTCATTTTCAATCTAATTCAAATTTATAAAGAAGATATTTTAATTAAATGACTACTGAAATAATGAAATCTAATGATGGAAATAAAATTAAAATAAAAAGAAAATAATTGGGCACCTGGTACCTCTAAGTGGGCCCTTTCTCATGGGTTCTAGTTTCCTAATTAAATTACTCAATTGTTGTCATATCACACTCACAATTATAGCATGAACTCAAATTTGTATTAAAGTTAATGAAAATGTTTTTACACAACTCTTATCTCAACCCTCTGCTCAGAAATTCGCTCAATATTATATTTTGTTCAAAGGTGTCTTCTCCCATGTATAATATGTTGGGCTCTATGCACATTTTAGACTAGAAAAATGAAATAATAATAGTTTAACAAAATAATGATACATTCATTAAAAAACTGGGAATATTTAACAACTTAAACTAGATGGTATACAAGAGGAAACTTCAGATTTGGTTTCCAGATGCATGAAACTCTATTCTGGAGATCGAATCGGATTTTGTTGGTTGTGGAAGCTTCGATCAAAATACAAATTTGTGTTGACAAGTCCAAATGGCCTATCAAGCAGGTAAGGGAGAACGCCCTATGGAAGGTCCCAATTAGACCTACTCTTGTTTGGAGTGGCATTGTTGACCATTATGTGGGTTTGCTTGCCACTAAGAATTAAAAGAAGAAAAAGGGAAAAGACAATGAATTGTCCCCAAAAGAGTTATAACTAATTATAAACCTACTCTAAAACAAAAACAAACTAATCTACAACTACTTCTAACATATCCTGTGCAGGAGCAAAACTAATAGATGATTACAACTTAAAATGATATTTTCGATAGTATAAATAGTTCATGGAAGCCAGGAATATGTTAAAACAATAATATTCCATATATCATCTCAAATAATTGTAGGGGAGACCTGTAACATCATCCATGTACTCATTAGAAATCACAACAGCATAAGCCTTCTAAATACTAAGCACAAAAATAGTTCATATGATCAGCACTCAGAAAAACTCAAATAAAAAACATTAGTGGACTAGTCCCAAACACATCTGCTAACAGTTATGATTTCAAAAATATCGTATGCTCTTCATATATCTAGAAATAAGAGTATCAGCAGTCTACACAATGGGAAAAAGTCATGTAATACCCCTAAGATGAACCCCAAGTTGTAAATGTACATATGTTTTATAGGTTGGCGAGCCGGGATGTTTTTGGCCATAGTTCCTTTGTATATATATATGTGGGGGGGGTTGACTTAGTGTAATTTTCATCATTCTTCATTCTTCCAGTCTTTCACTCATCCTTGCATCCATCATCCATACCTTGGATGGAGAGTGAAAGAAGAAGTTGGCGCTGAATGTTACCAAGTAAATTCTTGGTAGTTTGGGATTGAAGAAGTAGGTTTTCATCCATGTGGATAACTCTCTCTGGGTGAGAGAGTTGTTGGGAATATTTTTTCTCGTGTGTGGGATAGTGGGTGTTGTAACTCCTTAAGCAACCTTGTGTTCCAAGTGCTACAAATCTTTGATACTTCCTGGTCGACTTATTGTTGAATCCCTTGAAGGGAAGTGGGACAACCTGAAGGATTGTTGAGCATAGAAGGGGGTACATTTCCTTGGGTGGGACAGGTTGTGGGGAATGAGAGATTGTGAGCTAGGAATTTTTGTTGGAATCTGTGTCTGAGCCTGTGTTGTTTTATGTTGTGGGTTAGACCTTATTTTTCTTAGGTGTCTTTGCCTTGGTGGATTCATAGCCCTAGCTCAGGGGTGACCTACTGTAAGAGTATATGAATAGAAGAGTCTACAGTTGGGAGGAACGTCTGAGGTATGCACGCAGTTGGTAAATTATAGAAAAATATAAGTGTTATTTTATGTGTGTTCATATGTTGTTTATCGTGTGTATGTTTATCTTATTTCTATTTGTTGATAATTATATGTAATTATGCATGGTTGTGCATATTATTGTTAGTTTTTAATAATTATTGCATATTCAAGGCATGGAAGTTAATAAATGTTAATTGTTAGTAACATTTTAGTAGTAATGTCAATGGGGTTCCATCCCGAGGCTCGAATCGTCACGCGCACTGGAAAATAGTTGTCGCACACATGCAAGTGTGAAACGGTTGTCATCCATGGCATAAGGTTGGTTGTGCACGCAGTTGTTTCAATGAATTACTTCCATAGATACAGTTGGTATCAAAAAAAGAAAGGTTTTGTAGCATGACTCAACTTGGGGATGGGTACGTTACCTTGTGACATCAAAGAAAAATTTTTGAGTTGTTGGTAACGAGGGATGTTACATTATGGTATCAAAGCTACTAGTTCAATACCGGACTTGTATGGGCCAAATATCAACATGAAGTTAGCGAGTCATGAATTTTCATGATGGTCTCAAGTTGGAATTATGGAAAAATCAGCTAAGCACAGAAAATATTTGTGTGCACTAAGTATTTATGATGCATAGGAAATATTGGTGCGCATGGTGTGTGCAGTAAAATTTGACATTGCACAATGCAAAGTTGGTAATGTGCGTAAAATATTTGTGTGCGGGGTGTGTGCACTAAAATTTGGTGATGTGTGATGCAGAGCTGGTAATGCACATAAAATATTGGTGCACAGGGTGTGCGCACTAAAATTCATCGTTGTGTAGTGCAGATCTTGTGGCATGCACGTAATGATGGTGTGCAGTGTATGTGCATTGAATTTTGTCTATGTGCAGTGCATAATTTTTTATGGGTGTGTAATGTTGTTGTGTAATGCATGTGCATTGAATATTCACACCATGTGGAAGTAGAATTGGCGGTGCGTAGGGAGTATTGGTGCGTAGTGTAAGCGCACTGAACATTGGCGTTGCATGGTGCAGAGCTTGTGAAGTGTGAAAAATATTGGAGCGTGACACATAATTTGTGTGCACTAGATATTAGTGTGCAACAAAAAAGTTGTGTGCACTGGATATTGGTGAGCAGTGAGAAAGTTGCATGCACTGGATATTGGTGTGCAGTGCGGAAGTTGCGTGCACTGGATATTGGTGCGCTGCGCGGAAGTTGTCTGCATTGGATGTTGGTGAATGGTGCATAATTTGTGCACACTATATATTAGTAAGCAGTATAAAATTTGTGCGCATTGGATATTGATGCATGGCACAAAAAGAAATTGTGCGCACTAGATAGTGATGTGTGTTGTAAAAGTTGTGTGCATTGATTATGGGTGTGAGGTGCATGCGCTACATTTTGGAGTTGTGTGTGTAGAAATTGTGTGTGTTTAATATGGGCCTATAATTCAGAACTGGTGAGCATGAAGTCAATTTGGAGGTCTATCACAGCAAAAAACTAGTGATTTTCCACGAAAAAATTGTATTTTTGAAGGTCATAATCTTGCACAACATTTTTTAGTGCCTAAACAGCATTTTTAGGAGTTTTAAATTTCAAGATAATAAGTTCCATAGGCACCACATTGAGTATATGCATATTAAATGAAATAACTCGAAGATATCTTTCCAACAAGCTAAATTTTTCGCAAAACAGAGCTCCTATAAGAAAGTTACAGTTGAAATCGTGCAAGGTAAATTTCAGTACCATTTTACTTCTGAAGGGCATAACTCCTTTCTCATAAGTCAGTTAGGGGTGAAAGAAAGTATATGGTAATCTCATGAACCACAGAATACATCTATGGAGTCATAATTACAAGTCTGGGTACCTGAAAGTGTACATGATGAGAAGGAAGATTCATGTAGCATTTAGTGCAAAAAAGGGAAAATAGTCTAAACTTCAGCAGGATGTAACTAGCAGCATGGATGTTGGATGAAGGTGAAACTTTTTCATATTTCTCAAATTATGAGCATAAGGAAACCCAATTGGCCTTTTGTCAAAATTCCAAAATATTGGGTGTTTGGAATTAAGTTCATCGGATGAAGGGTGCACTTAAAGGGAGAAATGGTGCATAATTTAATAGATTTGTTGAGTTGTTTTGTCTAACAAATATTATTGCATGCACATTTTGCATAATTAAGGGAATATATAGAACATGGATGATGCACAAATAACATACAACCATGAAGATGAATTCAGGGGGTTGTATGTTGTTGGAGCTCTTTTGGGCTGACCCGGGTTCTACTTTAGGTTTCCAACAAATCCCTGCAAACCATCATCCCTTTTTGGAAGACCAGAAGGAAACACTACACACAGAGTGCACAATGCAGTCTCACTCAAGATGGCTTATGGGTGACTGCAGGACCCAGATGTTTGCAATCTTGGAAGGGAGACTTCTGTGGGGATGAGAGACATTCTTTCTACCTCAAAGCACAACATATTTAATGTTTTATTACATCAACACATCATTATATCTTAGATCTACCACTCAGTAATTAGTTGCATTCAATTAGGGTTTATTTTGCAATAATTATATCGGTTACCCTATTGTGCGCTACATTTTACTACTGACATATTAATCCATTCCTCATAACTTAACATTTTCAAGAAATAACATAAGAATTCCACACATAGACACAAACTTTATTGTGGTTCACCCCCCTTGGGCTACGTCCACAAAGATTTGGATTTCTTGGCTCTTTTATTATTCTGCATCAAGGTTACAGCACTACACGCATTACATTTGAGGCTAACAAGATCGTAGTAAGCTCCACATCCCATGACCTATGACCTTACCCTCGATTACTATGCTTGATATAATATACATGTGTTTGTATATGTTCATTCATATCCCTCTATATTTCTATATCAATGTTCTCTCCGCTATCTCACAACACTATATTTATATTACAAAAAGGGGTTAATTACCCATTACAAAATTGACCAAAACCCTAACCCACTAACCCTAGGTGGATTAGATTTTTCCACTTTCTAACTCCTTGATCATGGTAGGTCCAAAATCGAATAGTTTTCCTCATTGATCTGCATCTTTATTCCTTTCCTTGACTTTCCTGGTTTCTTGGTGCTAATTTTACATATTTTTCAGCGTGCACTCCTTCTTTGTTCCATTACCTAACTGCCTTCATTAATTACCGTACCTTTCCACAAAACAGCCTGCACCAACAGGCCCCCAACACTCACCTGTGGCTTGTCCCAAGACACTCAAGTAGTGTGTGCTTCCTATATTGTCTTCTCGAGCACCTAAAACTTGTTTGTAATTTCTTTAACTTGGGATTTTATCTACATGTTCTTTTCTGCTAAAATCTCCACAGTCTGCCCAATAATGTGTTCCTTCAATAGTTCCCCGCTCTCCAAGCCAACTTGTTCAATTTGGACCTTTGTTGCATCAATCACACTGAGCATTTTCTCTACTCCTTCTTGTAATGGTTCTAACTGATCCTACCTTGATGCTTATCTACGTGTATGGACTTAGGCTCTGCCTGTAAATTATTCATCTCTTCTGCACTTTTCTGTCTATCAGGTATTGTCAAAGTTTTCCACTTCTGTTCAATTCTTGCATCATAGTTTTATCCCTTCTTCTTTTTGGTCCAACTCTTGAAGTTCCCCATCCTCCTGAAGGTTTTTCCATAACTGTGCACTCTTATTGTAAAGCTCTGGTATTTCCTGGATTATGAGAGCAATGCTTTATGTATGACCTATATCCTCCTACTCTCTTTGTATTCTTACTTATGGTGGAGTACTAGGTACTAAGAGTTATGTCAACTCTATAATTTGGATTCTGTAAGTCTCCATAGCTTGTGTTATTTTCTCAATTATACCCTCTATGGGTATATTCTCTCCTTGTGCGTTGTCAGAAATGGTTTTAAATACTTCTTCAACTTATTTCTCTATTCTTCCAACATGTTGCTTTGTTTCAACCCTCTCAAACTTAACCTACTTAAGAGGTATCTCCAGTGTATTATTTACTTCCTTGGCCAATTGTAAGCTCTTGGCATCTGCACGGGCCCTTGACTGGATTTCCTGCACGACACTTATTTTTATATTGTATGGTGCCTTAGTTGGAATATTTCTTAGTGCCAAGTCTAGATGATATATATCCTTCAGTGGCTTATGCATTGTAGCTTCATCCACCTACAACATCCCCTGGGTGATACAGAAATTTCCACTCCCCATAACTATGGTTTGCATTGTCTCATGTTATGGAAGTATTCTTTCCTAAGAGGTTTGTTGTTGTTGTTCCTGATATTTTTGTTGTGCTGTAATAATCTGCAACTATTCCAATGCATCTTTGACCTCTGTCAATTTCTTCATTATTTCCTCCCTCTGCTTCTCACCATCATAACAAGCTTTTGTCGTGCAATCCTGCAATTTTTTTGCTACTAATTCTGCATCATCCTTTGTAAGTGTAAGGTGGGGAATTTTCTTGTGTGCCTTCATTTTCTTGTGTTTTCATGTTGTCTGCAACATTGTTCTTTTCCTTGGGAGTGTCTATGTCTACGCAGTTTGAACTGGCATATCCACATCTAGGAAATTTCCACCTCTTATTTCCTCATGCATAGTAATATTGGAATCGGTCAATGTTCCTCCATTTATTTCTTTTGCACGGTCCTTTTCTTGAGTTGAAGCCTTTGGTATAGTGTTTTTTTTCCTTGGATTTTTAGTTGTTTCTCTACCCCATGTTTCTTTTGTGCGCTCTGTAGATTTCCTTGTATTTGTTGTTGGGATGGTTGACTGTTGTGAAGGTCCAGTCTCTACTTGTTGTTTATATTTTGGTACTTTCTTTGATATTACTGACACCTTCCACTCTTCAAGCCAATCCTTCATAGTCCATTGTACTTCTTCCCCTGTGACACAATATCTCAACTGCAGCCATTCCTTTTTAGGATCCTTCTTAGCCTAAATCCACATGTTATGCCTTAAAACTTGAAAATTGGTTATTCATTGATTATATCTCACAACTTCTAGTGGTATTCTCCATGTGTTTGTTAGTTTTTCTTGCATCTCATCATAGAACATGGAGAAAATGATACCATTCATGTTCCTTTTATTTAGATTTGAAGTGTGCCATAAGGTTGTGTATTTTGTTGCGTAGCATTTCCCTAGCCTCTAGTAAAATCCACTGTACTTTGGTTCTCCCCATCCAACCACTACTATAAATATGATTAGCTATGGGTAATGAAATTTTGAACCGAGGTCTTGCGCATCCTTTCAATCATCCAAAAACAAGTTTACTAGATATGGATCCCAGCTAAGTAGACTTCTCTTTGCACATTGCGCGACTGCTATTATTACACCTGCAGGGGCTTACTCTTTGTGACATTTTCTCAAGAGTTTGCATGCCGTCATTTTTGTCGCAAACCTAGTTTTTGGTTCATTTATTTGTTTCATAATCATTCACATGGATCCTCTTTCAGTCCCATATTTATTATTTATCTCGCCTACCATGGATTTTTATTTTGTTTTGTCATACAAGTATTTCTCTGGTTTTGCTCCATCTATAGGTAATCCTGTAATTTCAGCAATTAGGTCCACATCTATGGATACAGGTATATTCATCCATAATATACCTCCATGTACCCATGCTAGTAACAATTTGACACATGAATTCACATTATTTCCTCTCCCAAAGTGATGAATATCCAACATGCTCATAATTCTTGTGTTGTATAGCCCTGCAATCCATTTTTTTGTCTCCAGTATGGGATCTCCTAATGGACCTTCTCCTTTACTTTCCATGTAAACTTGTTGCGTGAACTCAGGAAACTTCCCCTTGTCTGTAACACCACGGTCAACATACTTAAGTTTATTAACAAAGCCTAACATGTCATCGCATAGTTTAACTCCTTCAGGTATCTTCGGCAGTGACTGTGTGAGTTCCTTCTTCTTGCTAGGTGTTTTTAGTGCTGTAGGTTTTTCCATTGCCTTCTTTTTCCCTATTTATGGCCCTGTTATTTATTCTTGGTTCTCTTCCTCATTATCATGTTCTTATTCAATGTATGTGTTATGTTGGTTTGTAATGTCTTCAACCTGCACTTGTTCCTCTGATTGTTATGCTTGCTCTGTTGCAAGGTGTTGCACTTCTTATGCTTGTTTCCTAGGCTCATCATATTTTATCCATTCATCATATTCCTCATTCAATTTTTCATGTGTTTGTGTTGCTCCTGACCTGGTTTGTTGCGTGTGGTTTTTCTCTGTTCTAGGGTTTTGCATTTCTCTCTGCGGGTCGATGTCAATTTATTCTATTGTCGGATTTTGTAGGTCATGCTCTTCTACGAAAGTTGGACTAACTGGTTCGATTAATAGGGATGGAATGGCATCAACATCCAAGACTCCTTCAGGCTGGTTTAGGTTTTCTCCATCAATTGTTATGTCTTGTGCAGTCCTCGCAGCACTTTGTGTTTTCCTTGCGAATCGGTTGGGATCTCTAAGCTTCAGGGGTGCCATTTTGCTAAATTTTAAAAGGGTTGCTTTGAATTGTAATTGAACACCTTGGAATCACCTGCTCGCACTATGTTTTCTCCCTTGGCTCTGGTTTTCATAAAATCACAATGAGTCTTTGTCATTTTCATATTCTTCTTTTATAGGTCGTGCCATAATTTCCCTATCGCACCACAATTTTTCGATCACCGCTTTTTCTTTTTTGGTTGTTTTCTGTGTCGGTGCGCTACTTTTTCTACCTGATCACATTTCTCTAGTGAGCAATGTATTTAGGTTATTTCATACCAATTATTTTTTGTTGTGTGTTGTATCATCTAACGGCATGTTTAACATTTATCCATCTATTGTATCTTTTTGTATTTTTCTTATTTTTCCAATTTTTTTCTTTTTTTCTTTTTTCAACTCCTACTATATACACTATGTACAATTGTAATTTTCTACGCTGCATCTACCAAGGGTTACTGGGTCGGATATCCCTATACATTTTCAGTCAACTACCATTAACCAATCCTTGAATCTCTTTGCCTTCTAGATATTGCAACTGCACAGCACCTCCATCCGTGATAGATTTTATCTCATATGGCCCTAGCCAATGCATCCTGAATTTTCCTAGATGCTATAAGTACTTGTTGTCATAGAGAAGAACCAAGTCTCCTTCCTTAAACATTTTATTTTTAATGTGTCTATCATGTCAATTTTTTTCTTTGGCTTTTTGTACTTCCTTATGGAAACCAGCCATAATCTTGTCCTCTTCTAGTTCCATGAATTGAGACAATCTTTCTTGTATTGAGCCTCTTTTTTTCATGTTTGTAATGGTTGCATTGCGTAGACTAGGTATCAAATATTCTAAAGGGACTACTGCTTCCTGACCATACACCAATCTTAAAGGTGTTTTCCCTGTGAGTTTCTTGCATGTGGTTCTATAGGACCATAATACTGCTAGTATCTTCAAATTCCAATCATCCTTGTTTACACTGAAAATTTTAGTTAGGGCATTATCCAATATTTTATTAAATGATTCCACTGTTCCATTAGGATGAGGATGGTATGGAGTGATATTTTGATGGTGTATTTCAAATTCCACAGTCATTTCCTGAATGGAATTATTGAGAAAACAAGTTCCATGATCACTCATCAGAATTCTACGGCATCCAAATCTTGTAATTACTTGTTCAAACAGAAAGTGCACTATAGTTTCTGCGATAAAATCTTTTACTGTTATTTCTTCAGCCCATCTTGTTAGATATTTTGTCGATGTAATGATGTACCTTGTTCCTGATCTTCTAGTCGGTGGGTTGATTGGTCCTACAAAGTCTATTTCCCATTTTTCAAATACTTTAAGGGTTACCTGAGGTTCTAAGGGCATCTCATCCCTCCTAAATGGCTTTCCTACCCTCTAACTGACATCACAAGTCTGGAAATATTCCTTTGCATATTTAGAAACTGTTGGCCACCATAGTCATGCGAGTAGTATTTTTTGTGCAGTGGTTTTTCTTGAATAGTTTCCTCTAGCTATTCCTTCATGTGTGTCTTCCAAGATGATAGGACGGTCATGTTCCATTACACATCTCCTTAGAATATTATATCCACCTAGATTATACAAGTGTCCTACAATAAGTTGGTAATATGTAGCTCTAACCACCAAATTCTTCTTCTGAGCAGTGTTGTATTCCTTTGGGGAAAATTTTGTACTCAAAAATTCAATGATATCATAAAAGTATTCATCGGAAATCTGCACTGAAAAAGAGTTGTGCATCAAGAAAATTTTCCTCCAAGTTGCTTGGTTCCTTTCCATTAGTTATCTTGGACAGATGATCTGGCCTTGCATTTAGTCTTCCAGGTTTCACTACTACTTTAATATCAAACTATTTAAATAGCAGCAACCATCTACATATTCTCGCCCCCAATATTGGCTTATTGACCAGGTATATGAGAGTAGAGTGATCTGTGAACATTTAAAAATGTTGGCCTAATAAATAATTTCTAAACTTTTGCAATGCATACACCATAGAAAAACCTTCTCTCTTTGTTGTATTATTATTATGTTCTAACTCTGGGAGTTTCCTACTTGCAAATGTTATTGGGTAATCTATGTCACCTCCTTTTGAATGTGTTAGTACTGCTCCAAGTGATATTGAAGAGGCATCCACATGAACATGGAACTCTTTTTACCAATCTGGAAACACCAAAATTGGTGTTGTCACCATTTTCTCTTTCAAGATGTCCAAACTTTGTTGGCACTCATCATTTCATTGAAACTTGAATCCTTTTTAAACAGTTTCTCCGTGGGTGCAATAATTTGTGCATAGCTCTTTATGAAATTTATATAGTATCCTTCAATGGTGTAGCAAATTCTTCTGACTGTAAATGTGGGCCTTCTACTTCTCTTTCCCCTTCAACTTATTTTATCTGAATATCACACGGATTTTCTTTTGTTGGATCATCTTCTGAGACGTGGTAACAATGTAACAATTATCTCACTATTTGTCAATTGTGATTTTGATAAGATGTTACAATTTCAACTTTCGGTTCTTCAAAAATATTTTCTTTTATCAACTTCATTGTTGCATCTATCACTGGATTCTCATGTTCAAATGAAAACGTGATTACAAAGTTCTGTTGTAAATCTTTCCAATTTACAGTTCCTCTATGCAGTTCCAGTTTTGTATACCAATTTCTTGGTATACCTTTTAATGTATGGATGAAGTGATGTGGCCATTCCTATGGTGGTATCAGTGTTAAGAACCAAACATCAATATAACATATAAAAACCTCAGAAAAAGTGCTCAACGCCTTGAAAAATAGATAATTTCAGATAATAAGCCTCTTCGAGGGGGAAACCTCCTTTTACCCCACTTAAATGTTCAAGTACAATATGATTCAAAATGAAAATGTCTCCTTGGTATATATAGGAGACTAGGAGGTATA